>CM076573.1:758405743-758466921 GCA_034641835.2 Pinus albicaulis | reverse complement strand
TTTCATCCAAGATGAAAATTTGGTATAAGTCTGAAGTCAAAAGAGTCGTAAGATAAGTCCAAATTATGAATGTAATTGGGTGCATGATCGGCGGAGCCCAACACCCAAAGAATTGGTCATTGTAACACATGCATTGCTAAAGTGTGTTTGCAGAAACTGTAGCAAAAAGGTTACCAGAGATTGGTTCCAGGACAAAGAGAAGCAAAGAGAAGGAGGAGAAGATACATTTTGATAAATGAAAAGTGTGAAGGATTGCTGAGAAGTGGATTAAATGAAGTCCACATGTGAACAGATGCAGTTCACAAAGAAGGGAGAGATGAATGTTGATAGTCATTTCCGAAGACCTGATGAAGATCACAACGGAGGAGAGAAGAAGGAAAATGCCAAGGTAAGTGGCATATGTGAACAATTGACAGATGAAGAGTACGAGCAGGAGAAGGCTGAGATAACAATTCACCTTGAATTGTTAAAAGAGTTATTTCCAGAAAATGTGAGAAACCATAAACATGGTTGGACCATGAGAAAGAAGGTGAAGTGGAAGAAGCTACACGCAAAGAGGGAAAACCAGGTAAACATATAGTTGATGGAAGAGCTGAGGAAGCTCGAGTAGATGTTGAGTTGTGAAGAAGTCAGAGAGGCTGAGTTAAAAATGGATGTTTCCATTTGTGGCCCGGAACATGGTGAACTTCTTGGTGAAGAGATAAATGAGGAAGATCTCATGAACTATTGGGATAGTTAAGAAGCATCTAAAGATGTGTTCGCAAGAGAAGCAGGTGAGCCTATGAAGCCTTGCAATTTTTCTCACAGTTTATGTATGTTTGCAGGATGTGCAAAAGACGGTGAACAGTCTGATGGAACTGTCACAAAGGAGAATGAAGCTCTTGAGGTGAAGTCTGGTAGAGATTTCCTTTCAGAGAAGGGATGTGTTGATTAGTTACAACAGGAAGAAATCATAAATGACCTCTTGTCTGGGGTAAGACAGAAAATCAAAGCTGTTATGGAACAGGAACAAAGTGGAAATGCTGAAGGAAAATTCCAAGGAGGCAAACAAGTGTATTTGTTTAATGATATTGCTGACAAAAGTTTACAATGTAATGATGTTGAAAATAGGAAAATTTAGGAAGATTTCCAGAGGGAGAATGGAAGTAGTGATGAGACAGAAGGGAAATATACCGAAGAACTGAATCAAATGAAGGATTCAAAACAACAAAGAGAGATGTTGACTGAAGCATCCATTGAGACAAAAAGGTCTTGTGTTTTTAAGACTAATGATTGGTGTGTGACTATAGGTACATCATAGAGTATTAAACAAACTTTGAAGTTTGTTAAGGAAGAAGAGTTGAATCTAAAATCTGTTCAGAATGATGCTGAGATAGCAAGATCTCAGAAATAAATGAAGACAGAGGGGTCTTATGGAAATATTCAGCATAATATTGAAGCGGGGAAAGAAGGACCATCTGATGATTGGTCAACAGTAAGTGAAGGTATGGAAAGTTGTGTAAAATTTCTGAGTTCTACTCCAGTTGAGATTGTTAAGTTATACAGAAAGTTAGATCTTCAGAGAAGAGAGTTAGAAAAGCAGAGGATCTATCTTCAGGGAGAGTTACTGAAAGACACAGAACAGGGAAACATTTTTCAAACAGATGATGTGGAGGAAGGACTAAATGACAGTCACACAGAGGAATTAAATCAGCATACTAATGTGTTGATGGATGAGGGAATTTTAGAGAAACATAATGAAATGCTGCCAGCAACGGAAGGGGCACTGGAGCCTTATGTTTTTTATTCTAACAATTGTTTTGTGAGTACAAGTTTTATTGCCGATGCTAGAGGAAATATATTGGATCGAGAAATTGAACTAATAAGGAGGATAATGATGAAGATATCCCTGAAGAGGCCAGCAACAGTAAAACAAAGAAGAAGCAGCAAGAGAAAGACAACAGAATATTGTGAAAGCATAGTCAGTGGGGTGATACAACATAAAGTGTGGAAACCTGGAGAATAACAACAGACAGAAGCAGCGACAAATGGAAAGTTGCAGCACAAGATATGGGATCCAGGCAGACACAGATCCAAACACATGATCAGGCGATCATGATTAATTTCGACCTTGGGATTTTGATGCAGGAGCATCAAGGCCAATTTTCATTATTTAATTATGTAATAAAGGGGGGTGTGACATTTTAATTGTTTTATTAATAAATTTGTTATTTTTAAATAAATTAAGAGAGAAATTATAAAGGTGAGGATTTTGTAAATATTATTTTATTAATTAAAAGGATATGAGAGAAAATAGAATTAGGTAGCAAATTTAGGGAGTATGAATTCTATGTACGGGACTTAGTTGAGTCCACACCTATAATGAATTTAAATTAGATCTAGTTGAGGATTAGGTGGAGAGATTTTTGGAATGAATTAAATTCATTATTTATGTATAAATATGAGTGTTTTTATGAGGAGGAAACACAGTAGAATAGTTGAAGCGCTGAGATAGTTGAAGAGCTGAGTGAGTTGAGGAGTGGTTTGAAGGGCCAAGAGCCAAGAGGCCACCCAATGTAATATATGGCTGGATAATTTTTATATTTATATATGTAGTGTTTTTCATGGCTATTTTCGCCTTCATGTAAATTTGAGCTAAATGTTTTTTTTTTCATGGTTTTATTTTATAGAAAATTTGAGAATTTTCAGAGTTGAGTGCAGAGTTGGATTCTTATATGCCAGGATATGCTTTCTAGCAGAATTCTGGCATCAGCATCTATCATCCAAAGTAATCCACAAGCTAAGCGATATTTGTGAATGGAAAGATGACATGTCAAGATACTTGAATGATTGCAAAGAGATTGATATTCCTCATCAACTTAGGGATAGTTACTAAATTTTTTTAAAAACCCTTAGGCCTTGGGCACCAACTAGGCTACAACCGCGAGACACCAGAGGCTGTGGGCCAAAGGGGAAGTATACAACCAAAAAATGATATGATGATATTCATGTAAATAGGACTTAAATGGAAAATAAATAAGTTTGGGAAATAATATGGAAGAAGAAGGACCTGCCTAAGGTGAAAATTTTCTATTGTCTAGTCCAACACCAAAAAAAGCTAACATGAGAAAATACAAAACACAAAGGATTACAAGGGCCAACAATTATTTACCTTTTTATGAAGCATGAAGAATCCATCCAAAGTATGTTTCTAAAGTGTGACTATGCTTGGTAGGCCTGAAAAATAGCACATAAAATTCTAGTTAGTACAATCTCAATGCCAAACAAAGTAGAAGAAATTTTTGATAAAATATTAATTAGTTATTTAGGAAGGTTGAGGGAAAAAACATATCTAAGGATAATTTAGATTTATTTACCTAAATACTTTCTCTAGAAATTATGGTTGGCCTAAAATATAGGACTCTTGAAACACCATGACATCTCTTTTGAAAAGGTGGTCGAACAAGCTTTAGGATTTCTTTGTGAATATCTGCAAGAAAAAGCATGGAAACAAATGCAAAGTGAAGGATCAAGTGATAAAAAATCTGATTGAGTAAAAAATTTGTTCCAAATGAAATAAAGTACCCTAGTACGCATAAGGCATAGATTAAGGTATGTATTCTATCAATAATAAAGGGAAAATTGAATAGCTAGCTAAAGGAACCAAATGCACATTTTCATTTTTTTTTACTAGGATTCACACAGAAACCCGGGGGACACAGGTGTAGGAGGAGTAATTTGGCACATAGGAGGAAGTCGAATACAAATATTTGATATGGTTTTGGGAAGAAAATTAAAAATTAATTAGAGGTAATTTCTTTAAGAATTGGGTTGTACGTGATGACCAATATAAACGACAACCTAATGGTGGTGCTTAGGGACTCAAAAATAATAATAGATAGACTAAATATAGACACACCTTTTAGAAACAAGAAATTGGAATTCCAAATTAAAAATGTGACATATGTAGGAAAATTATTTAGTAGCATCACCTTTATGCATTTTTTTGCACCCTTAATTATTAGGTGGATGCATGTTCTAAGAATGTTACAAGTCTTCCAATACGAAATCTGCGTGTCTTCACAACTAGATCTAAACCTCCCTCAACGACGAATGTGGATGGCGATGAGAATGGAAGTTAGTGCGGTGTTTGGGTTTTTGAAAGCTAAAGATAATTTAGACCTATAATAAATACATGAGGCTAAGGTATAATTTTGATAGGGTAGTCATTTCAAAAGGTGGAAAGATAGTATGAGGTGAGATGACATGTAGAACATGAACATGGTAGATACATGAAAAGTTTGAAAGGATAGGGTCATAGTAGGAAATATTTTAACTATTCCATGAGACTATAGCTTCTAGGATAAGAGTCCCAAGTGGAGCCCACCTTGAATGAAGGCAAGCACCATGCAATATGTTGAATAAAGAGGAAAAATTGGATATTGACCATTTTTGCAAAGACTATACAGATGGTCAGAATGGATAAAGTAGGTTTTCCATGGATAACTCTTAATATACGGGATATAGGAAATTGGGGCATGCATAGATTTAAAGCCTCTAAATGATATTTTACTCCCATAAGACCCTCACAGACCTAGAATTTAGATAAATTGAGAATGGAGTATTAAGAAATAATCATGGAGAAAGGTGGTCAAGGTAGTTATGCTAGACATAGCAGGATAATTGATAATTTCATAAAATGAGAATTATGCTTGTTGTTTCCATGAAGTTTGTATGGTGAAGAGGAAGATTCAAAAATTATAATGCAATGAGCAGGTTACCTAGAGGTCTTTTAATTTGGTGGCAAGATCATGTGAAAGGTATTTGGGAAGCAAGGGACTAGGGTATGGGTTCTCAAGGCTCATATGTAAACTAGTTCCTATATTTTCTCAAAGAATATGTGGGAGCAGTCAAGCCCTCCCCAAGAATCCAAGATATTAGGGTTCAATATGACCGGTAGTTTAATTTCTGTATAAGGGGCAAGATCATCAAATCCTAGTAGGTCTTGATTTGGGTCTTTGAATAGTGTTTTACATGTGTTGGGAAAAACAACGATGATTCATGATGGAAGGACTTGGTAGTAGTAGTTGGTTTCCATAAAAAAATATATATATATATATAGTTACAACCAAGAGATATTCTTTTTGTGAAAGTCTAATTATGAAAAGGAAATACCTCTCATCTCTTAAAATCTTTTTGGTGTAAACTCTCTGTGATTAGTTTCATTTGTGGCTAGTCACTCGATTTTTAAACAAAAAGTGCACCATTCTTGAAAAAAAAATGTAGATTCATGGAACAATCTAAACTCAAAATTTCATTGGAAAACCAAGAAATTGGCCAATGAAAATTCTCAATAAAATATCCACCAAGTGATTTTCATAATTAAAAAAAACTCAATGATTTCCTATGACAAAAAATTTATGTTCTAAAATATTTTTTTACAAGTTGAGCATGTCCTATTGATTTTCTTGTGGGGAATCTGAAATATTACCATATATGGATATGTAGAAAAATATTATACTTTAACTTAACAAGAGAATTCTATCTTTAGAGGTTCATTTGTAATCCAAATTAGAGATGAAAGAAGGAAAAAAATACCAACTCCTCCTACAAAACCTAATATTATTACAAGACTGCTCCAAGTTCAATCCAGTTTTTCTCCAAGATTAGTAGAATATTGCTCCATGATCATACATACACAATTCAAGCATAAGAGCATTCAATATTATTCGAAGGTCAGTCCAAGTTTTCTCCAAGAACATCACTATCCATTTCAAGTAAAGGAGAATTCAAAATTGCTTAATGACTAGTCAAAATTATTCTTATAAAGGCATATAGATCATTAACATATATCTATAAGTAAAGGAGAAACATATATGTACCTAAGCACAAAGCAAGATCATTAATATACTAATGAAGAGTTGAAAGGTCACAATTAGCAAAAGGCCAGAAACAACATTACTTCCATAGAACTAAAGGTTCGTAAAAATATTTTAATGTTTAAAATATTGTTAAAAATAATAATTTAAAAAGTAAGGTGATAATACTTTGCCATTCCTATCATTTTTACTTTAGGATTGTCCTAATTTTTTTGTGGTCTTAGATATATGAAAAAATTCAAATTTGATTTACCAACCCAATAAACCTAGTCTTAATCCAATAAACGTTGTCTTAATAAAAGTTAATTTTGTTGATTAATTACTTTAGTAAAAATCACAACCTATATTTATAACATACCTATCCTATAGCTTATCATGTTTATCATTACCTATCTTCTCAACCTTATATCCTCTAATCATCTAATCATTCAATTAACATACCATTTATACTCCTAACATACATACCATTTATATCCTCATTACCATTCCTATGTCCATTATCATGGAAAATACATTCTAATGTCTTCGTGACATGACTCCTTCCTGCCAAAAACAAATGTCTCAATTTTGAGACATTTGAAACCAAAACCTCGTGACTTATATTTGTGGTTGAGCACATGGGAAAAGAAAACGAGAGTACCGGGCACAATTATAAAGACAAAAAATAATGGAATAGACAACAATCTATATATGTTATTCTCGAACATATTAAGGGTGACGTAAATTAGTTTCTCAAGGATGTTTTGAATTGTAAATTCACAAAGACATTGATATTTAATATTACATAAATTAACTTTAAGATATAGTACATATTAAGCAATGCCTCCAATACAAAATTAGTTTGTGGTAGTTTAGGGTTGAAATGTTTTAAAAAACAATTTTGTGCCAACAATAAGGTTTTAAAATTAGTATTATTTTGTGGAAGCTGAGGGTTAAAGAACTTTGAAAAAATAATTATATGTCAATAATGATGGTGTTAACCTATAATTTAAAAATGATTTTGTGTGAATTTAAGATTACAGTAAATAATATTTCATTGAGTAATTGTATGCCTCCTTTTAGTTTTATATATATTTGTTTACCCATGCATGAATTTGTTACAAAATAAAAGTGTCTAAAATGTTTTTGATATAAATTTTCTAATTATAGTTATGATAGAAACCTCTAAATTTCAAGTCAAAAAATTACATCCTCAAATATTGTTTGTTTTACAAGAAGTGTGATGCTTAGAATTTTTCCTAACTTTTATGGATATAATTTTTACACAATTATAATTTTTCGTATATTTTTCTCATAGCTTTGTTGCATATAGTTCCACTATAGGAAATTAAATTATACACCTTTCTGAGCATACAATAGAACAAGTAATAGAGTTTCACCAATTTTGGGAAAGATGGATTAAAAATTAAAAAATGGAAGCGAAGGAATGGATCCAGTTTTTGAATTAATCAAGATCAAAACCCAATTGAATTAGAGGCATATAAAGGAAATAGAAAAAACAATCTTAGAAAGAATTAGGTTTCTTAATACAAAATCATGTCACATGTGAAGGTAGGTTCAGTCTTATATGTTTATATCAAGTCAATCTATCGCAACATTTGAAGAAGGAGAAATATGTAAACATACCTTATTTTATCTTTAAAATCCTTGAAAAAATTGATAAACACATTAAAAAATAGAATAGAAATGAATAAAGATACTTATACCATCGTGATATTATCAATATGATTATAGAATGTGAGCTAGAAAAACATGAACAAACCTAGGAGAAATTTCTTAAGAACAATAAATTTATTTAGAACATTATCATTGAAGAGGAAACAACAACAAAAGAAAAGGAAACAACACAAGAAGAGGAGGTATTTGATATGCATCCACCGACATCTCAGTCAAAGAAAGCATCAAAACATTAAATTTCACATTGATCTATGTTTATTCCATTACCTTAGCCAAATTCAATTCTTCAATTAGTAATATTTTTCTTTCAATAAAAATAATATTTCCAATCATCAACAATAATTGAACATAAAACAGTAAATGCGATGAAAAATGAGACAATTAACACATCCAAAATAAACACATATTTTCGGTCAATGACCAGTGAAAAACCCATTATGGGGAAAACCATTTGAAATTATTATTCTATTATATTATCATAGAATGTTTAGCAGATAGTATAATGAGCCAATAATAAATCATGTAGAAATATTAACCCAACAAAATTCATAAATATGTTCCCAGTATCAATATTGGTAAGAGACAACTTTTCCTGCCTGCGGTCAACTTGGTCAAATGTCAAATTGTAACCCTATATCCCAACCGCATGGAGGAAGAGATATGCATGTATTTTAGAGTTTACAACTAGAAAAATTAGCCTACGTTATTATGGTTGTAACATAAATTTTCCTATGTCAATATTTTGGTTAGAACTCAGAACCCTAAACATACATGTAATCTTTGGACCTTGCAATTTTATACTTGTAAGAACCAATATCCATGACCTAGCCTCAGACATGTGTGAACCAATAAATGAAGAAGAAAAGAATATGATGCTTGGTGATTTTCAAATGAGCTTGAGGTCACTTTTATTTATAGGCTTCCAAGGGTGTTCATTTTCTTATTAAGGATGACCTAACCTTTTGTGCACATGTGGTACTTTCTTCATAAATACACTTTCCTTTATCCAAATTGAGTTCTTCAATAGTTTAAAATGGTCCTCTCGAAATGATGAATATCGTACCATGGTTGTAATTTGTCACTAATAGGTGAAATTAACACTCCCTCCCACCTAGGGATAAATTTCCACTACATCATCATATGTATCATGTCATCATATCATGTGTCATCTCTGCTCATCTCTATTTCCTCCAACATTCTTGAATCTAAAGAAGAAGAATCATCGAGGATAATTAGGTACTACCCTCTCAATACAACAAGGAATGTCCTATGGGACACTTTCACCTCATGTCATATCGTAGGGAAGAAAACATCTTCCACCCTGTGTCGAGAAATAGGTATCATAGCATAGGGAGGAAAACATCTTCCACCCTATGTCGATTAATACAGAATATCATTCATTATATTTATCCCTGATATTCAAAAAAATGACCCTAAATAATCATGTGGTAGAATATATACATCATAATCATCTTAGTTGATCTACATGAGTAAGGATCAGACACCTCGAGGCTCTCCCTCAACCCATTGGCCAAACAAGAAGCAATAATCCCAATGAGCCTAGCTTGTGGGTATGATTCGAATTGGGGTATACTATGCATAGAACAAGAAAGGGGAGGAAAATTTTATACCCTATGGATAAGATATAGGGTTGATATATTATTGTCGAGATATCCCTCAACCCTCGGATCCCTCCATATTAATTCCTCATCCTAGGAGCTCAGACGGGGAGGGGGGAGAGCTTTTTCAGTGTCCTCAATCAGTGATGTGCCTCATTAGGAGGGGTCACATCGATTAGTCCAAGTTTTTCTCTGAAGACCAAGAACTTCACTTTCGGCAAAGCCTTGGTATAATATCTACAATCTGCTCAACTATCAATATATAATGGAGTCTTACGACTCCGCTCTACACCATGTCTCGAATGTAATGATATCAGATATATATATGCTTGGAATTTTCATGAAATTCAATATTATTGGCCAATTGGATCCCACTTTTGTTGTCTTAATACATCATTGTAGAATCTAGGACCTGCTCAAGTATCTCTGCAAAGAGACTCCTTAAAGAAAAATCTTCGTAGCTAGCCATGCTAGTGGTAATGTGCGCAACCTCAACAATATTCAATGCTACGAACTTTAGCTTCCTGGTCATTTAACATATCATGGAATATCCAAGGATAAAACAACATTCATTGTACTCTTTTTGTCAACAACATTTCCAACCCAATCAACATCGGTATATCCATGAAGTTGAACATATCTAGTATAATATCTAAAGCCAAGGGTGATTGTCCCTGTTATCACACTCAAAATTTTCAAAATTTATTTTGATAAGGTCACCATAGGTTTCATTTTGTGTCATGTTGGGTCATGCATTTGATGAAGAATTTATAAAATCATGTTTATCCTAAGTCAAAAACCATTCATTAAAAATTTCTTATCAGTCACTTTCATCAAGTTCCATTTCAAGTTTCACATGCATGGTTTAATGACAAGCTATCAGATTTTTCACATTTTCATTGAGAATATAACAAAGCACAGTCAGTTTTCGCTACAAAATCACCTAAAATTTCCGTATAAAATATGCCAAAAGAAAATATATGACTTTTCATTTGATATTGGTTCTGGGGAAAGGTGAGATCACCTAATCGGTTATGATAGTTATCTAACATGTGAAATCATATGTGCTTGTCATCATTCCACTTTCATCCCTCCATTTGTCATTATCCCTCTCATATTCAAATTTTTTTTTTTTAACAAATAACCCAAGCTCCTCTCTGTCATTAACCCTTAAAACTTTGCATGTATTAGTCATTTTTCACCTTAGAAGATTCTAACTTTGTTGCAAGAAACTTGTTGTCCAATTTGTTTCTTTGCAGGTGTCACATTAAGAATGCAGCTTGGCTATAAAGGGGGATAACCATGAAGAACAAAGCATAAAAAGGAGGCTTTGTTCTTATATATGAGCCCATGTACCTTAAGATATTCATGGAGGACCCTATCTTTGCTGAATCATTCACCAAATCATGTTTTCTTGAATTTCTACTAGAGCTACATAGGGATTTGTTGCGTTCTTTGGAATGTGTGAGAAGTCAACTTCAAAAGAATATTCGTGGTGAACATAGTTGAATCTTTTAATAATGAGAGAATTTATTGTCAAGAAAAAAATAAGGAAAAATAACCTCCTTCAGTTTTCTCACAAGTGCTGCCAATTTGGAAATTAAAAGATGTCTTTTGGACCTATTTTCAAAATTCAGAATTTTATTGTTTTATACATGTTTTTCTAATGCAAATTCTAGACTGCTAGAGATGGTTTTAAAAAAAACATGAGAGGTTTTTCTTCAAACCATTCGTATTTACAAAAAAATCCTCCGTTTTTTCAACAACTATCAAGGATCGGGAGATAGGAACCCATCTCTCATCCCTAGTTTTTCAGAAAAACAAATTCATTTTCATTGCTAGATGAACTTGGTGAAGGTGAAAAGTTGTTTCTTAAGGAGTGTAAGAGGTGCTTTGAACCATGTTTTCGTTATGATGCTTCATAATATCATCTTGCATGAAATTTTGAATAAAAAGGAAGAATATTGAAATTTTCTGCACTTTAGGTCTTTTCGTAGCAACTCCCATGTTTGAAGCACAAAATATGCTATGAAATTGTTGGAGGTGATTATATGGAAAAAAACACGGATAAACGCAAAGTCAACGCCTGGATTTTTTTTTTTAGCTCTTTTAACCCAACAAACATGTCTACATCAGCAAAGACAGATAAGAGGTGGAAAAGGTTGGTGAGCTAAATTTGCTACAAAATGTTGCTACGAAATTGCTTTGAATACCATGTTTCTACAACGCATAAATTTTTGAAGAAATTTTGGATTTTAATGATTCATTGGAGGTCAGGTAGCCATATGTAAAGGTCAAATATAGTCAGAGGAAGGTTTTTCCATGCAAAATTGGTCTTCAACAAGGTTGTCCAGCTCACAAAATCATCATGAAGGAATTCATCATTTGTGATGAACACCACTTCCTTAAAAATAGGAAAATCAGTTTCTGAATCTAGTGGAGGTATTTATAGTTTGATCATGGTCAGTTCCACCCAAGCACATGATAATTTCCATTGTAAATATGTAGTATTTTTAGTTGGAAAGTGTAATAAATAGGTATTTTAGTCCTATTAGGTCTCTAACTCCTAAAGTTAGTAGTTGTCTGTTTCATTTTCAAGTATCTAGGTTATAGTTAGATGAGGTGTCAAAGTCAAAATTTCGATTGTCTTGCCATGTAGGAAGATCCTATGAAATAGGAAAATCATATTAATAGGAAGAACTACGAAGGCACTACAAGGAAAAGACCCTCTAGTAGATGTTTTTGAGGAACCCCATAGAAAAATACCGCAGAAGTCCATTTCTAGTGGAGGATCCTAGAGGAAGTTGGCGGGCGGAGGTTTTTGCGGATGTATTTTGTCCGGTGTGTTCAATATGACAAAGCATTGGTGCATTACAAAAATTGCCACATCGGACACCGTGCACTCTGTACACACAGGCCTGGTGCGTTTTATTTTTGTAGAGCACTGGTGCTTTACATGTCAACCGCACAGATACTGATTAGTGTGGAATAAATGAAATGCACCAAGGCGCCAAAAAAACACGCCCACCGGTGGATGGTTAAATAAAAAAAATACGGCAAAAAAACTGCATAAAAAATTGGCACACTGGAAACAATGTGCTCCGTACACACGCTCCCGATGCTTTTAATTCAGCAACCACGCTGGTGCGTGTCATATCGTCAGCCTCGGTGCCTCATAAAAAGCGCGCAGAACATAAACGACCCAGTGCCAAATGAATGAAATGCACCGGGATCCCCGTAAATGCTACGCACCGGAAAAGGGTTTAAAACAAAAAAAATTACGGCAAAAAAACCGCAAAAATCATTGGTTCACCGGGCACCGTTACCGGTGTGTCAGGTTACTGTATAGCCCCAGTGCGTCACATCGCCACGTCGTGGTGCATCATAAAAGTGAGAAGAACATAAAATTGCAGGGGCGGAATGATGGAAACGCATCGGGGTCCCCATAAATGCCACACACTAGAATAAGGTTAAATAAAAAAAAATTACAGCCAAAAAACCGCAGAAATCATTAGTTCACTAGACACTATTACCAGTGCGTCATGATACTGTAGAGTACCGGTTCTTTAAAAATACTCTGCCCTGGTGCCTCCTAAAATCACGTGAAAACATAAAGAGCCCGGTGCGGCATACATACAACACACTGGTACTCCAGAAAACATCCTGCGCACTGGAATAGGGTTAAATAAAAACAATTTATGGCCAGAAAACTGCAGAAATCATTGGTTCACCAAACACTGTTATCGGTGCATCATATTACTATAGAGCATTGGTGCATTAAAAATACGCCACCCTGGTGCATCCTAAAAGCGCACGAAACAACAAGAGTCCGGCGCGACATACAGGAAACACACTGGTACTGTTGTAAAAATCCCATACACTAGAATAGGGTTAAATAAAAAATTTATGCCCAAAAAACCACAAAAATGATTGGTTTAGCGGATGCCCTTACTGGTTTTTCGTGTTACTGTAGCGCACCGGTGTGTGACAGTTATGCTACCCCAGTGATTCCTAAAAGTGTGGGAAAATAGAAAGAGCCCCGTGCGGCATTAATACAACTCACCTGTACTCTAGTAAAAACCTGGAGCACTGGAACAGGGTTAAATAAAAAAAAATTACGGCCAAAAAACCGTATTTTTCACTTTTTTCAGTGCTACAGAGCTCTCAAGCACCGGTGCAAGTTATCCTTTCTTGAGTTGCACTGACATCCGTGCTCCCATTGCACTTATTGCATGCACTACTCCTGTACATTGCCACCAATCTCCATCTTGAATTTTATAAAATAGTGGACAAATTTTATGTTTTAAATTGGACAACCAATATGCCTCCTCAATGGGTAAATGTACAAGTATTTTTCTATTTTTTCCATAATTAAACCCTTTAGCAGATTAGAATTTTAAAAAACCTTAACATTAACCATTAAAAAAAAAAAAATTGTCGCGTAGTGTGCTCGAGCCGTTCAACTTGCATTGGTTGCGGTGCTGCCTGTAAGTTTACAGACCGCACCGGTTTGTGGTGCTACCTATAAATTTACAGGCCGCACCGCACCAGGTGCTGAAGGCGTCTGCACCAGTTCCGGGGCAGCACCGCGAGGCGCATGGTGTAATTTTAATTTTTTTTAAAGTGCGGTGCGATCATTTACCAGGCCGCATCATTGACAATGTTGAATTGCGGCCACCTGGTGCGTTGACGAACTTATCTGCCCTGGGGCACGTATGTTTTCGGCGCACCAAAACCACCAATCGACATTGTCAATGGTTCGGGTTGGTAAATCGGTGCCAAGTGTATTCGCACCAGTTATGGGGCGGACTCCAAAGGCGCACTGTGTAATTGTAAATTTTACGACAAAGAGCAGTGTACTCGGATACATGGCCGCACCGTATGACTATCTATGGTGGTAGGAGGGAAGTGTGATGACTTGGATATAAGCCCTGGGGTGTATAGTGAAGTCAGCGCACCGGCCTCCTGACACCGCACTTAGTGAACGATGCGCTAAAAATATTTTCTGGAGCACTTCTCTTGATGATTTTTATATCATTATGTGCACCGTAGATGGTGCGTCTCTAGGGAGTGACGCATTGTTGTCAGTGCCTGACTGTGTTTTTAGTGTACCATCTCTTGTTTTATTTATTTTTCAAAAAATATTTATATACGTATATTTGTAAATACATGTGTCATTTAATTAAAAAATTGTGTTTAATATTTCAATCATTCAGAGACATGAAAGGAGATAAGAGGAGCAAAAAAAACAACAATAGGCGGAACAATATAACATGGTTTTCCTGTGGGAGGCAAGAGAGAGGGAGAGAGATGCGTACCCTCGCCCTATTACAGCAGCGACACAGGGGCTCCTAAGGCAGGTAGGCCTCCTCAAGTTCTATGAGGAGGCTACTTCCCTAAAGTCCCATAGTGGTATTTTGATACATCTTATCTAAAGGTGGAATGCCCAACGACAGGCTTTCCAAGTTGGTATTGACCAGTGTTACACACCCACCGAGGAGGATGTTTATTTTATTACAGGGATTTCGAGGAGAGGGGTGGATTTTGCCTCGTTCCCTGAGGTTCCATCTGGCTGTGTAGCAGGGAGTAAGTTAGTTTAATCCCAAAGATACATTAGAGCAGACATATTGTCTCCTTCATATTTTCAGGTCTCTGGAGGACAGTTACGTATTGGTGCGTTTGGTGGTCAGGAGGTCTAGTGTCTCTCACTTATCATTTCGACCATTTCGCACAACACCAGTGACGAGAAATGCATTAGTTTCCAGATTTTATATTATGTTGATTATTTACTACAGCAGCCACGACTTTTCAGGTGATCTACCATTTTTTTATGGCAGTTCTGTACAGCATTAGATAAATGTCGTGCTCGTGCACAAGGGAGGGTCAACTTCCCTTTTGATTCAGAGATTTTTTGTTTATTTTTTGAGAGGTTTCCAGAGACGAGGGCTTATTTTCTTCAACAGCATCGTAGGCTGATGACTGAGGCACGTATGCATATGTGGGGGTAGATGATGCCCAAGAGGTAGGAGAATATGTTTCCAACGAGGATATCAGACGATGCACTGGGGTTGCTAGCTAGTGTTTTTGAGCATCCCTTCATTATGGTCCCATATCCTTATGTGGGGTTGGATTGGCGAGGGTGTGCCAACATCCTCTTCACAGATGATGAGCCACCAGATGATATAGGTAATATTACTATTTTATTTAAATTTATTCTAACATTTTCTTTAACTTGTTTTTATTAAATTGTGTAATGAAATTGTCTAATTATTGTTGTGTACTTGTATATATTTTGTAGAAATTGGCTCTTATGATGGCGAGGAGATGCCGCCACCACCACCTGATCTAGTTGTGTATCTTGATGATATTGATGCTGAGGATCAGCAGGAGGTTGGTGCAGATGATCAGAGACCTGCTCCTGCTGGTGCGCCGGCCCACGGTTGACGTATGAACGATGTTAGATACACGATGGAGTTGGGCGACCAACTCATTGCATTTTTTGTTGAGGCGGGTATCTGCCCCGCTGATTTCATAGATATAGAGGCCGATGATAGGCTCTTACATATGTGGAGAGGCATGCCACGTGACATGTACAGCCTGATGCGACATGTCGTAGGAGTTAAGACAACTTTATGCGACTGACGAGGACTGTCGCACATTACGAGCTAGTTGCAACACATGATGGACAGTCGGCAAGGTGCAACGTACCATCTATATCTCATGATCATTCATGGCCTCGCGCCACGCCAGATTTTCATGCAGAGCCTCCAGTAGCATCTACCAGCAGTCATCATGGAGATGAGGCTCGATCATCGATTGATCCATGAAATTTATATTACAGTTGTATATTTTTACCATTATTCAGTTATATATACATATATATATATATATATATATATATAGATATGGTCCATGTATTTTATGTTCATTTTGCAGTTGTACTTAATTTACATGTTGGTGATCATAGTTATGTGTATTTTGTTAGGTCATTTTAGATATCTTCATTTAATGTGCAGCTTGTTGATAGATGTGTATGTGATAGCATGAGATGTATATTTGATGTTTGTGTTGTACTGATGATGTTAATATATAATGTTAATTGTCTTTTGTTAGATGATCATGATCACGATGATGCAGTAAGTGATTTGAATGTGTTTTTTAGTCAAATATGATTTTTGTACGATGCTTATCATGAACGTGATGTTTATTAATTAATTTATAATTACCAAATGATCATGATATTGTAAATTTGTAATATTTGTATTTGTAATTGTATTTGAAATTCTAAAATTGTAATTAACACAATGCAAATTACCAATCAATTCAAAATACATATTACATTAATATTTCAAAAAAATCATCTTAAAAAGTATAAATATTGATGAAATAACACATATTGTACCATATCACTCTCGGTTCTCATGATCACCATCATTATCTTCTAGCTCGCATGACATGATAATACTATTGTTCTCAAAAATATGTTTTGATCTAGGGTCATGTGTCAATACGAACCACCAATCCCTATCCAACACATCTGGGTAGAAAAACACCTTGTTGCAGTGTTTAGGGAAAACATAGGGCTCCTTAACTTCATCCCACATATTTCTAGAGTTGATACATATCAGCCTACTATCGCGATCTTCATTTACATTATTCCGATCAAAGGTGTCCCGCCACTTTCACCTAAAAATAACACATTGAAAAGAAGAAAAATCCACTTCAATGATCTCTTGTATCTTTTCGACGTAACCTAATGTCCCTCTTACTAGTTGTTGATCACGGTGGCTAGATCGACTAGATTGATCGAACTCTACTTCCACTCCACAGTCTTGTGTGATGTTTCCAACATTGACATTTTCTGTGCGAAAATGGTGTCCATATGCCCACATAGATGGGAACAAATGCACCTATTATAAAAAAGTTAAAAAAATCATATAAGTGTCATGTGTCTTATAAATAATAATGCAACAGTTAAAATATGAAATGTAGTTGTCTTACTATAAGTTTCAAATTTACATATAGATTATTACTAAGTTACTGCATCCAATCCCTATGTTTAGCGCATCCTCTTCAGTACGCGGGTAACGACCGGTAGCACCGTATTTCTCTTTGACTTGGTCAGCAACCCAATTGTTGGGGCATATTTTTGGCATATTTTAATTTAAATGATCGGGATAAGGCACACTTTCACCATTCAACCATCTGAGTTCTTTCCTGTCACTATCCCATTTCATTCTTTTTTGTTCGTACAATGCGACCCATGGTTGTGTCGCTTCAGAATTGTAAAGAATGAATTTATTGATTGCTTCAATTTCTGCATTTGCTGATGAAATCAAACCAAAATTATATAGTACTTAGAGATCAAAATATAAATTATATCAAAGTTCAACATGAATATAATTAATTAACTTTTGTAAATTTGAAAAATTATAATTTGCTTACTCTTTATCAAGCGCTTTTTTCCACTTGTTTGGAGAAACTCTCCTTGCCTTTTGTCTTCATCCAATTCATTGCTCCAAATCACCAAACGTGGTCTATTTTTGATCTTCTTGATGTACTTACTGGCATATTAGAAAGACTCATATGATATGTACCCCTCTGCCATATACCCCTCGGGTTTTTCCCTTTGTCGAACAAAACCTTTAAATTTTTTCATGTACCTCTCTAAGAAGAACATCCAACGACAAGAAACAACCCCAACTAATTCAACCTTATCTACCAAGTGGATTAGAAGATGAACCTGTAAGTCCATGGAACTTGTCGGCAGTTCCTTCTCAAACATACAAACAATCTCAACTATCTCTTGACACCACAGTGGAATGCTAGCCACAGGAATCTCCTTTGACGTGATCCATCGTACGAATGCAGATAATTTAGATATGGCACATCCTAGGTCTTGAGGGAATTCATGTTTCACACAACCATGCACAAACAAAGGATAATGACACTGCAAATTTATAAAAAATGTGCAATAATATACAGAATTAGTTATGTTTTATGATCACCGCATGGGATAAAATTTATTAATATAACAAATAATAAAATCATGCTTTTGACATTATATGTACTCTTAGAAGATTCAAATGGTCATGCGATTTCAACCCCAAAAAATGGTCATCCACAGTGAAGCAACTCCGTAGTGAAGAGCCATATGAAGTTGGCACCCTCACATCCATTATAAATTCCTTTGCCAAAGATATATCATCTTTTTTTAAAATCCATGGGACATCACCTTATTTGAAAAACCATGAATTAGAGGGACTAGTGCCCACTTCTGATCCCGTACTTTCTAATCATCTTGGCCAATATTTCTTTTTGGCTTTTGAAGTAATAAGATCTTTCCTAACAGCCAATGTGTCACTTCGTTTCGATGATATGTGCCTCCATAAAGAAGATGAAATTTTTTTAAATATATTCATGGGATCTAATAAGTGGGAAATCTTAAGATGCTCCCAATATGGGAGGTCATAAAAGATAGATTTCCTTTTCATCCCAATGGGCAATTTCTCAACATAGGTGTTGAAGAAATATGGATCATCGAACTTAGGCTTCCCATTTGAATCGAAAATTTCTGTGGACTCCTTCTCCTTCTCTCTCTTCATATGATCTAAGCCATTCAGCTAGTGTCATTATTGGAGGCCTTTGGGTTCTTTCTCGTTTACCATTGAAAGCAGATGCTGCTCTTCTGTAAGGGTGTTGTTCTAGTAGGAATATGTTGGAGAAATAATAGATTGGCTTTCATAGGTCCTTGGACAATCTAGCTTTCAGAGAAGGTTGTTGTGAAACCAACTCCAAAAATAGAAGAAAATAGATATCAATGCCTTAGAAATAAGCCACTTCGAGGGGGAAACCTCCAATACATTACATGAATGAACAGTTCTTGGATGATTCAAATTACAAAACCTCATTTCTATATATAGGAGTCCATGGGGCCACAATGTAATCTTAGTGGGGCCACAATGTAATCCTAGCTGACCTAACAATAATAATTTAAGGGCACAATAATAACAATATGGGGGTTACAGGGGTACAATAATAACAATAAGGGGGTTACACTAACAACAATAGGGGACTATACTAGTAATATAGGGACCTAACATGCCCCTCTCCTTCAAAAAAGTGTTGTCCTCAACGCTTGAGTAGCTCTGGGTGCTTCTGTATAAAATTCTCATCCTCCCATGTAGAATCTTCATTGGGTAAGTTCTTCCACTTGATGAGATACTCTGAAATTGATCGATTCCGTAGTTGTCGAGTTCTTGTTTCCGTGACCGCTTCGGGTTCCAATATGATTTTTCCTTCCTCATCAAGTTCTAGAAATATTGTTTGAACTGGAAGATTTTCACCTATAACCTTCTTTAAGCATGAAACATGGAAAACGGGATGTACTCGCGAAGAAGCAGGAAGCTCCAATTTGTATGCCATAGTACCAAACTTTTGCAACACCTTGTAAGGACCATAGTACTTTGGCGATAATTTATTATCCTTCTTAGCTTGCTTGAGGGACATTTGTTTGTATGGTTGTAGCCGTAAAAATAGCTAGTCTCCTACATCAAAACTTCTCTCGCTGCGATGTTGATCTGCCTGTTGTTTCATTCAATTTTGTGTGAAATTCAGGTTGTCCTTTAAGAGTTGGAGAAGTTCTTGTTGATGCTCGATGTGATCTTCCACTGCTTCAAAATTTGAATTTTCTCTTAAAGATGATGTGATGGATGGTGGATGATATCCATAAAGTGCCATAAATGGGGTCATTTTTGCTGCAGTATGGAAGGAAGTGTTATACCACCATTCAGCTAGAGGTAACCACTTGACCCATTATGTTTTTTTATCAAATAAAAAACAACGAAGATATCCTTCCAAACATTTATTTACTATCTCAGTTTGACCATCGGATTGAGGATAATAAGATGAGCTATGAGCTAATTGAGTACCCAAACAAGAAAATAACTCCGTCCAAAAATTTCTAGTAAAAATGGTATCTTTTTCGCTCACAATAATCCTTGGGTTTCCATGTAGCTTTTGAATTGTGTCCATAAATGTAGTAGCAATTGTACTTTCTTTAAATGGATGAGATAATGCACAAAAGTGTGCATACTTGGTAAGTCTATCAACTACCACCATGATGACACTCTTTCTTTCAGACTTAGGTAAACCTGTGATAAAATCCATTGAAATCTCCTCCCAACATTGACTTGGAATGGATAAAGGTTGTAGAAGTCCCAGGGTCTTAATTGTTTCCACTTTATTCTGCTGGAAAACCAAACATTCCGCCACAAACTTTTGAATATCAGATTTAAGGCCATCCCTAAAAAATTCTTTCTTCACCCTGTGGTAAGTTTTTAAAAATCCTGAGTGTCCTCCTAAAGGAGAAGTGTGCAATTCCAGAAGAATCTTTTGTTTTAGTTGGGAATTTTTACAAAGATATAAGCGATCTTTGTACCATAAGGAATCATTTTTCCAACTAAATGTATCAGATGTACTAGGATCTTGCTGCAACTTTTGAATGAGTGTCCATACATCTTTGTCCTTCCATTCATCTCTTGCTTCAGTTATCCAATCTGGTTGGATAATAGAAATGGCACAAAGCAATGCTTCCACCTCTTCATTCTTTCTTGAGAGTGCATCTGCAACAACATTAAGCTTTCCTTTTTTGTATATTATTTCAAAGTCATAACCCAACATCTTTGTGACCCATTTTTGCTGCTCTTCTGAAGATAGTCTTTGTTCAAAAAAGTGTTTAAGACTATCATGATCAGTTTTTACCTTGAAGTGTCTTCCCATTAGGTAAGTTCTCCATTTCTTTAGTGCATGCAGTATTGCTAACATTTTCTTCTCATAAATAGGTTTATGTAAATACTTTCCTTTGATTGGACAACTTTCAAAAGCAGTGGGTCTTCCTTCTTGCATTAAAACAACACCAATTCCACTTCCTGAGGCATCACATTCCACAATAAAGGTTTTTGTGAAGTCTGGTGTAGCTAAGACCGGTGCTAGGCACATTGCCTCTTTAAGACGTTCAAAGGCCTTAGTTGCTTCAGGAGTCCATGAAAATGCATCTTTCTTCAATAATATTGTTAGAGGTGCTACTATTCTCCCATAATTCTTAACAAACTTGCGATAATACCCTGTTAACCCGAGAAATCCTCGCAACTTCTTTATGGTTGTGGGGACTTTCCATTCCTTAATGGCTTTAATTTGTTAGGGTCTACTTTAACACCCTCGTGAGATACAATATGACCCAAATATTCCACCTCTTGTACTCCAAAGAAACATTTGGATTTTTTTGCATATAATTGTTTCTCCTGCAATAGTTTGAGCACCCTATCAACATGTTCAACATGATCCTTCCAAGACCCGCTGTAGATTAGTATATCATCAAAAAATACTAGCACAAATTTTCTAAGGAAGGGTTTGAAAATGGAATTCATCAACCCTTGAAATGTAGAAGGTGCATTGGTAAGGCCAAAAGGCACGACCAAAAATTCATAATGACCCTCATGAGTTCGAAATGCTATTTTCGGAATATCTTCAGTCTTCATTCTAATTTGATGATACCCTGAATGAAGATCCAATTTGGTAAAATAAATTGCTCCATGCAATTCATCCAATAATTCATCATTCACAGGAATGGGAAATTTATCTTTAATGGTGAGCTTATTGAGCTCCCTATAATCCAGACACATGCGCCATGATCCATCCTTCTTGTGTACCAATACTACAGGAGAAGAGAAATAAATTTGACTAGGTTGAATTATACCCGCCTCTAACATTTCTGCAATCATACATTAAATTTCTCTCTTTTGGACATAAGGATATCTATAAGGCCTGATGTTTGGATGAAAAATTTCTGGAATCAAATGAATAGCATGATCATGATCACGAATAGTGGGAGTCCTTTTGGAGTTTCAAAAACCTTGGAATGATTGTCCAAGACATTTTGGAGATCTGTAGAAATAGATGATTTTTATGTTGGAACTTCTAGTGAACATAATTGTGCAATAATGCCACGTTGTTATTTCTTTACAATATTTGTCATGACATTAGAGCTTATTATATTTCCCGGCTTCCCTACAATACCTTGTAATTCAACGTCTTTTCCTTCTGAAAAAAATTTCAAGAAAAGTTCTTGAAAAGTAAAAGCTACCATCCCCAAAGATTGTAACCATTGTACTCCTAGTACAACATCAGCACCTTCCATAGGAATGGAAAGAATTGGACTACTCAATACATATTCCCCCATGGTTAGCTTTATATTATGGAATTTTCCAGGTAAATTTATAGTTCCTCCATTTGCAACCATAACTTGACATTCTGGTGCTGGGTATAGGAAACAATTCAATTCCTTGGCTACCTTATAATGGATAAAATTATGGGTACTACCTGAATCAATCAACACTATTACCTTTTTCTTCTTGATATGTCCTTCTATCTTGAGAGTTTGAGGAGTGGTAATTCCTGCCAATGCATTACACGATATGGTCGGACTCATTTCTTCCTCTTCTAGGGTTGGTTCCTAGTGTATATTCTCTTCTTGTTCATTTTCTTCTTCCTCTTCACAATCTATGTAAAATAATTTCTTCTCAGCACACTTATGACCTTTAGTGTATTTGCTATCACAACTGTAGCAAAGCCCTTTTGCTCTTTTTTCTTCCAATTGTTGTGGTGTCAACCTTGTAGGTTGTGGAAATCTAGGAGTAGCAACACTTCCCTCCTTATAGAAGTGAGTGGTAGGCTTCCTTGTCGCCATAATTTTACATTCAATTTTTCTTGCCAACCTGAATGCCTTCTCCAATGAATCAGGTTCCAAAACGCGAACTTCATGTTGGATGTTATCCTTTAAAGTACCTATGAAGAGATCAATCATGTGTTCCTCTGGAATATCGGTTACCCTTATATTCAATTTTTGGAAGTCCTCAATGTGCTACCCCATTAAACCCTTTTGTTTGAGATTTATCAATTGGCTAAAGAAGGTGTTGCTCTTTGTATCCTCATAATGTGCTATCATTTCCTCCGTAAAAATTGACCAAGTGACAATTTTTTTATGGGAGCAAAGCCATCGATACCATACAAATGTATTTGGTTCTAAATGTAAAGTTGCAATGCGTACCTTTTGTGTGTTTTGCACATTATGGAGATCAAAATATTGCTCCATCTGTAGTATCCATGTTACAGGATCCTTTCCATAAAACTTCCTCATATCCATTTTTGGAATATGGTTGTTCTTCCCGCCAACATTAGATTTTATGAAATCACGATTAACATTTATTTTGTTCTCATCATGAGTTTTATATACTATCTTTTCACCATTAGGAAACATTTCTTGTTTCAACTTTGTCAAACCTTCCATGTCTGCTTTTAAATCATTCTTCATGTTTTCCATTTTCTCATCGATCTTAGCTTCCATGTCATCCATCTTAGATTCCATGCCAGCTTCCATGCCATCTATCTTAGATTCCATGCAATTATTCAAACCATCCATCTTAGTTTCCATGCCTTTCTTCAAAACTTCCATGACATTTTTTGTTGCTCTTTGCGAGAGCAAAATTTGTTGCACTTTCTCTTATAAATTTGATATGTCATGTTGCCATTCTTCATCTTCATGAGTCATAGTAGAGATTTCTAAAGGCTTAATGGGTGTTGAATTATTTTTAGGGGCCATTTTAGAATCCAATACTAATATCTATTCTACAATATGACCTTGGAATCAATTCAACTTGATTCTTCAAACAAGACTAATGCAATTCCGAAAAAAAATACACACCTTTTACTTTCTTTTGAGGATCTCGATATTGATCCTCAATATTTTAAATTTAGCCCTGTAGTAGCCCTCTGAAGCTTCTTTTAAATGCCACAGGTCTGATCTGATTTGGATTCTTCAAGGGAAATTTATGTCCAATCTCCCACAATGACCCAATTTTGGACTGGTTCGGTAGAGCGAACTTGTATGACTTGCCACGTCTTACTGTTTCCTCTTTTGGCTCTAAAATTGATAGAATGAAAACGAAATTCTGTGTACGTGTGGGAAATTTTTATATCATTCCAATCCAATTCTTAGAGAGAGAGCTATGAAGATTTTCCCATGATCAATTATTTGAGATGAAATTTAGAAGCCTCCAAAATCCATAACTTCCATAGATCATATCTCTGAAAATACTGCGAACCAATATCTAAAATTTTTTGAAGATTTTCCTCAGGATTGTGGCTTCACACTATAAAAATTTTAGCTTCTAAACCTTCATAGGAAAAAAATTTATTACGAAAATACCATGATGAACTGTTTAGGTTAAATTCAGGAGCCTACAAAATGACCTAAATTGCACAGATCATATCTCCGAAAATATTGTGAACCAAGCTCTTAAATTTTTTGACGATGTTCCTCAAGATTTTATCTTTGCACTCTAAAAATTACAGATTCTAAACCTTTGTATAAATAAAGTTATAGCAAAAATTCCACGCTAACTTGTTTGGAGCAACGAAACCCTATAATCTCAAAGCTCTGATACCAAATGTTGTGAAACCAGCTCCAAAAAGAGAAGAAAAGAGATATCAACGCCTTATAAATAAGCCAATTTGAGGGGGCAACCTCCAATACATTACATGAATGAACAATTCTTGGATGATTCAAATTACAAAACCTCCTTTCTATATATAGGAGTCCATGGGGCCACAATGTAATCCTAGTGAGGCCACAATGTAATCCTAGCTGACCTAACAATAATAATTTAAGGGCACAATAATAACAATATGGGGGTTACAAGGGTACAATAATAACAATAAGGGGGTTACACTAACAACAATAAGGGACTATACTAGTAATATAGGGACCTAACAAAGGTCCACAACATTTACATCCAAAATACCCTTTTGTTACAAGACCTACGAGATTATATTTGTATACATTAATTAATATGCATGGCATGTTAAATACTATCATGAAGATCAGAACAAATAATATTTCAATGAATTAAATAACTAATATGTGAAAGAATATTGTTACATTATATATAAAAAAATCAATAAATTAAACATGAAATTTACCAGAGAAAACTCCTAAGCCTGGATAATCATGTGTCGTGTAAGCACATATGCCATACAACGTAAACCTCCTCTCTGATGTGATGGGTATTGATACGTTGTATAAATTTATCCGATCCCATAATTCCTTCAATTCATCTACCAGTGGTTGTAAGTAGACATATATATTATTCACTTGTCTTCTACCAAGGACTATGAGAGCCAACATAAGATGTTCATTCTTCACGAACAACCATGGGGGAATATTGTTATTGATCACTACTACAGGCTAAACATAATAGTTGGTGTTCTGGAGGGAATATGGGTTGACGCCATCCATGGCTATGCTGAGTCGTAGACTTCGTACTTCATTCTTGAATTTTTCGGCCATGTATCCTCTATATGCTTCATGGCTATTGAATCAGTTGGTATTCGTATAACTCCCAACTCACTTCTGTGTGAGGAATTTCATCCCTGCAACATAACTAATTCTTTGCAATGAAAGAGCCTTTGAAACCTTGGGATTATAGGCATGTGCCTCAATATCTTAAAAGGAGGACCAGTACGTGATTTACCCTTCTTTTTTGATTTATCATACGTGTCATGCCCACATTTTAGACACATCGCTTTCTCTGCATATTCTCCTCTATATAGAATACAATCATTTGGACATGCATGATATGATATGTACTCAACACCCAACATTTTCAACAATTTTTTTTCCTCCTCACAGCTACTGGGCAAGACATTCACTCGAAATAACCTTATCTTTGAATAACCTGTAGTTGGTGATCATGGAAAACTATATTAATAAATGTACATTAATTTCGATATAATTATTAACGTTCATAAAATTTAACATTTGTAATGTTCATTGCAGTGTACTGATTATATTTCAAATTTATATATAAGGGAGGAAGTACTTTATGGTAAAGTACCTCAAAAGTTCTGAGAAACATGCGTTCGAGAAGCCAAAATTTGCTTTCAAGTTGTACAATAACATCGTTGTCCCCAATTGGGTAGACTCTGACTGACCTCCAAGTCCAAAGAGAGAGGTGGTGGAAGCAAATTTAAGGCTTTCGAAAAAGGTGTCAGCGATATGAGCATCATCCCCTAGCTGATCATCATTTTGGAATGCATCTAACAACATTGTTTCCATGGCAGTTGTATCCCTTAAGTAATGATCCATACCAACCTTTATTTGATTGTCTCCATTGCCAGCTTGTGAAGAACTACTATTGTTGTAGTCATTCCTAATTGGTGAATCTGGACGTAGTGGGAATTGAATCAGTGCTTCATTCAACTATTCTTGGTATCGTTCCTCTCCGATTTTTTCTCTTAATTCAGTCTTCTCTCGATTTGAAATTGTCGTGGGTTGCAACGGAAGATGGTAGGTAGGTCGTTCATCATCACTAGAATCCTACTAATTAAAATAAAAAAATTGAACATGATTAACTAGTACAAAATGTTATGATATTAATTAGTAACCATGTTGACAATATTGCATGATTATAAATTGGTTTGACGTTGAAATAATTACATATTAATCAATATATATACCAAACAATTATAATTATAATTACCATCATTGTCCAAGGATTGTGGCTAGAAGATGCAATATTGTTACAATTGGCAGGGTGAAGCGGCTTTCCATTTTCATCTACCAAATGCGTCTTGCAGTATGCAGCTCCTGATAAGAACTTTCGATGTTTTGGAGCAGTACTTTGAAAATAATTTTGTGCATCTGAACTCGATGATGAATCTGCATGAACCTGGAAATTTGTATACATTATAAATTTAATTAAGTTGTGCATGATTGACTACATGGATAAAAAACATACATAAATTGAATTAGATAGTGAAAAAATAAAACAAACCTGAAGTAAATATTACGTCTCCACATGGATAGGGAGAACTCCGCGATGGAATTTGAGAAATATTATGGAACGAGCTGGATTTTGAAGAATTGTCCATTTCATAGAATATATGATATTTTCTCCCTGCATTTGATAAAAACAACAATAAACTTTGGTCCACAAACCTGAGTGTAATTCCGGTGCATACTGCTTAGATAACCACACCGGCCAGTTCTTTTTTTTGTGCACCGATGCGCTTTTGTAACAAGTAGCACCGGTGTGGTTGAATTAAACTACGCACCGATAAACAAATAACCGTAATAAAAAAAGGTGAAACCCTATTTTCTTTAAGTGAAACAAAAAGCGGTAAATTGAAAATTGGGTGGAAAAATAATTTCCAAAATCTAATTTCATAAAACATTTCTTTAAATACTAAACACTTTTCATTATTTTACTATTTTTGCAAAAAAATTCAGCTAGAGATTTGCACGATACATACCAGGAGAAAACAGAGCACGAGAGCACTATGGAGTAGGGAAATACGTTTGAACAAAAGTATTTAGAAAATCCGAATTCCAAACCTCTAGTAATTCAAACCCTGTACCCTAGAATTTTAAACGACGTGAGTAAATTTTATTGTTTTTTTGTACTTTTTTCTACAGTTTTTTTTATGCAGTGAAATAAGAAATCAAAGTCTATTGTTTTATTTTATTTTTTCTCCAGTTTTTTATGAAGTAAAATACAAAATAAAATATTATTGTTTTTTATTTTATTTTTTTTCTTTAGTTTTTTACCTTTTATACATTTTTCAGAAAAAATAAATAAAAAAAGAAATCAATTTTTACAAACAAAACCATAGATTCTTTTTTTTTTTTGCCATTTTTTTCTCCCTCTTTATTTCCAATTTAGATTTATAGGGTTTCTGTACTCATAAGAAATCCAACCCACAGGATGACTTGCATAGTCGGATCCCAATCCATGTTGGCCCTTGCGTCAATCTTTAAAAAATACATATTTTTTTGTGTCGGTGCGCGCTGCCTAATGTTGTGCACCAGTGAACTTTGTTATACAAGAGCACCGCTGAAGTACATTGATAAAAAATAAAAAACTAAATATGTTTTTATTAGTGCACCATTCGTAACATCTGCCACCAGTGCACTATTACATTATGGAGCACCACAAAACGTGTTGTTTTGGAAAAAAAACCATTTTACAAACATACCCTACATTATTTTTGTTTCTGCCCTTTCTTCTCCGACTTGCTGTAATTTCAGAATTAAGGTTTTTCAATTTATATTTATAGGGTTTGTATTTATAAATATAAGACTAAGACATGCAACCAACGGGAGGATCTGCATAGTCAGATCTCAATCCATGTTGGCCCTTGCGTTAATCTTAAAAAAGATTTTTTTTTTCGTCGGTGCCCCGTTCGTAACATAGCGCACCAGTGCACTCTGTTATACAAGTGAAATGCACAAGTACAGTGATAAAAAATAAAAATAAAAAATTATGTTTTTATCAGTGTGCCATATGTAACATATGGCACCGATGCACTATTACATTTATGGCACACCGCACAACGTGTTGTTTTGAAAAAACCATTTTACAAACATACCCTACATTATTTTTGTTTCTGTCCTGTCTTCTCCCACTTGCTATGATTTCAGAATTAGGGATTTTAAATTTATATTTATAGGGATTATATTGCTAAATATAAACCTAAGACATCAAACTAATGGGTTGACCTACATAGTCAGATCCCAATCCATGTCAGCCCTTGCGTAAATTAAAAAAAAAAAAAATTGGTGCGCCCTATCTGACAGAGTGCACCGGGGCGGTCGGTTATCACAGTGCAGCGTGAAATTACTATCATAAAAAATTAAAATAATATGTAGCTAGCGCGCTATTTCATTATGACGCACCGCAAATGTCAGTTTCGGAAAAAACAAAAAACAAAAAACAAAAAACAAAAAACTTTTAAAAAACACAAACCTTACTTTCTTTTTGTTTCTCCCCTTTCCTCTTCTTCTTTCTATAATTCAGAATTAGGACTTTTCAATTTAGATTTATAGGGTTTGTATTTCTAAATATAGAACTAAGACATGCAACCGATGGGATGATTAGCATAGTCGTATCCTAATCCATGTTGGCCTTGGAATGATTTTAAAAAAAAAAAATTTTTTACGGTGCACCCTATGTAAGGTGGGGCACCGGTGCTTTATTGTTTACAAGAGCACTGGATACGTGATGTGAAAAAATAATATTTTTTTAACGGTGCGCCATATGTAAAATATAGCGCTGATTTATGCTAAAAAAACTAACACTAGACGATTTTTATTATTTTTATGATGGTTAACCGGTGCGGTCATTGACATGTAACGCACAAGGGGCTTCTTGTTGACATAGAGCACCATACAGTGTATTATACTATTTTTGCGGTGCATGTTAAAGACATACACGCACCGACGTCGGTGCGTTAACCATGAATGGCACACCGCTTTTTTGAGATTTTTTTTTTTAATTGAGAAGTTGACAGTTTATTTAAAAATATATTATTGACTGATATGATACAGGTTTGATATTGTTAAAGAAATGACTGACAAGAGATCAAGTAACAAAAATAATGATAACACATCAAGATCAAAAGCAAAAAAGGCAAGTTCTTTGTAAATTTTTTACAAAAAATTTAATTTTGAACTATATGTAAGTTTAAATAATATGTATTGTTTAATGTGTATCATGCAGAGCCACAAAATGACGAAGCTCGATAAGATTATTTCTGATCTAGGACCAGAAGAACGTATAAGCTTGATGGAAAAATTGCAAAAGGATGAATTAGGTGAATGAAAAAATACTATTGATCCAATATGAGTTTCTTTTTTTAGTTTTCATTAATAATATAATTAAAATTATTAGATAACATGTGTGAAAAAGTCTATTAATTCACCTCTATTTAATGCTCTACAGGGACCAAAAACTCAGAAAAGGAATGTTGTTCTAGGAAAATAAAAACAATAGAACATGCAAATGAAAATGAATTTCTCCTTAGCTCATCTGGAGTGGTGTTGGAGGTTAACGAAAGGGGGAAAAATTTTTATAAATGTTTGAGGGATCTAGTGGAACGAATTTATAGATGTTCTTTCCACTTACAACAAAAAAACAAAACCAATGATTCCAAGAACCAGATTTTATGTAAACTACAAGAAGAGATTCCAGAGAGTTGTTCAATGAGACATGTCAGACTTTTAATAGCAAAAATATACAACAACGAAAAAGAAGGAATGAAAAAGTAATATTCCTTTAGATGTTTGTCTACAATTACTTATAAATATCACTTTTGTTATACTTACTTTTCATATATCAATTTAAAAATTAAATAGTTTATTGTCATGTTACATTTTCAGGAAGATTATGAAAATCTCAAAATATGAACGAGATGATATCAGAAATATTCCAGTAGGAATGTCCAAAAAGGTGTACAAGGATATGGTCAAATAAATGGACAAAATTGCATCGCGGGAGGAGCCATCTCAACAACAACGTGCTTCAAATGTAATATGTAATCATTGAATTTTTTTATCATTAGGTAAAATAAATAAACAATTTAGCATTAAATACTAATTTTAAAGTATTTTATTGTAGAAAAGAAAAGAAAATGGAACTCATTTAGCACATAAAACAGGACGACAAGGAAGAAAAGATATCTAATTTTGTGAGTAATTGTTACTTCCTTATAACAACTTAACTAGATTTCATTTTTGTATTTTTAAGTTATTTTACAAAAATAATCATTGAATATCTCCAAACAAGTGCTAACATACAAAGAAGAACCATCAGAGGGATTGATTGAAATTGGTTTAAATATGGGTTGTGCGTATATGTTGGCATATCAGAACTTAATTGTGGAATTTGTAAGCATCTATCAATCTTGTTTTACTTAGCTATATCTATAATTAATAGAAAAAATAAATCTTTTATATTAAATATATGATTTCTTATGGGGTATAAAACTTGCAGGAAACAATGTATGGCACTGCGCCAACAGATCAAATATTGAAAGATGGCATGTTGCATGTTTTTGAAAGAATGTGTAAAGTTTATGAGTCAATTGTTGCATTGGTACGTCATTTCTTTTTCGATTTACATTTATGTATATTATTTAATATTGAAATTTTCATTATTCTCACTAATGTATATAAATTCATTATAGTTTATTTTTATGTTTGTAGATGGAAGAAGTTGAAGAAGAAGAAAACAATCATCGTTGTGAACAAAACATTTTTGAAAATAACCCAAGTCATGGAAGTAGCTCTAACAGTGATAGCAGTTCAAGCGAAGAATGATGATCACTATGTTTGGATATAAAAGCAAGCCATTGTACTATTTTCGGAAAAATGTCTGTGAAATCAAACATTTTCTTTAATGTAATGGACATAGTGTCCTAATTGAAAGATAAAGGGATACTAATAACTGTCCCATTTTGTATGAAAAATAATGTCTTCTTCAGATATATACATATATAATAAAAAATGTTTTAATTTATTTTCATGCATTCTCTATTGTCGCTGTTGCGTTCTCCATTGTCGTTCTCAAATGCAGTAATAAAAATTTAATTCATATGAATATTGTTATAACACATATATGTGTCAAATTTTGATGAATAATGAATTTTAAAAAAACACAATAATTATGATATGATATAACAAATTAATCTAAACATCACATTCAAATCCATTAATAAAAATTTAATTAATATGAATATTGTTATAATATGTGTCGACTTTTGATGAATAATGAATTTAAAACAATCACAGTAATTGCACTGCCATAGGTCGATGTTTCTAAAAAATAAAAAATGAAAACCGGTGCGCTTGTATTATTAAGCGCACCGGTGCATTTATACTACCTATCGAGACCGCACAAACACCAAAACCAGTTAAAAATATCGAGGCGTTTGTGCGGTATGATGCTCCAATGCATTTATGTATCTATACGCACCGGTGTTGTTTTACTGCCTATGAGCACCAGACGAATATCGGTACCAATTATAAATTGCGGTGCGTCTCGTGATACTATGCACCGCGGCATTTTTTTCTTTCTATACGCACCGGTGCATTTGGATGACCAATAAGCACCGCAAGAATACCAATACCAATTACAAATCTCGGTGCATTTGTGTGATAGTACACACCAGGGCGTTTATGTGTCGATAAGCACTAGTGCATTTGTATGAAATATTTGCACCACACAAATACCTATACCAATTGTAAACCTCAGTGCATTTGTGTGATACGATGCAGTGGGGCGTTTATATAAGCATACGCATTGACGCGTTTATACGACGTATGGGCACTCAAATCCCAAGACCAATTAGAACGGCCTCGTGCGTTGTATCACCAACACCAGGCCCGGTACTGTTATTTTCCTTAATGGCCCGGTGCATTCTTGATCGACCGCCCCGGTGCACTGTCTACCAATACGCACCGGTGCATTAAAACCTGATAAGAGCACCAATGAAAAAACATCTCTAATAACCTTTGGCCACCCATTTTTTTTTAGTTGTGTTGAATTTCCGTTAAAAGCTCCGCCAAAACCTCCGTTACCAGAAACGAATGTGGTAACATATCTTTTTTTGACAATTTTGGCCAATTTTATAACGGTAAAAACCTCCTTTATAACCTCCACTAGACGGTCTTTTCATTGTAGTGAGGAAAGAGGGTTTGGGATATGATTACTCGACACTACCAATGTTTTAATTTTTTTAAAATCAGTAATATACAGTTGCAACAACCTATTTCAGACTTGAGATTCTTCTCCGTATTCATATGTATGTTTTTTATATCAGTATTTTACTTTGTCTCCAATATTCTAATTGTATAATCACTTGGAATTCATGATTATGCTCCAACTTCATGTATACACCTAGTATGATGTAAAGGTAATGTTTTATTAGTTTGCTAATGTATAAACACTTGGAATTCATGGTGACATGCTCCAACTTCCTGTATACATATAGCTTGTTTTTTTGTCCTTCATGTGTGGTTTGATAATAATATAATTTCCTCAGCTTCCATGAGATAAGTTGACTTCTGACTGAGTTTTCATATTGACTCCATAATCCCAATGGTATTTATTTGTTTACATCTTTCACCTAAACAAAAAAAAATTCAATCCAATTCAAAGTTAGCCATTGTTGGGCCGTGAATATGACCACTTTTTAACACTTATTTCATCCATTTTTACTCTTCTTTATCATGTCATTTATTATAATTTATCATATAAATCCATTTTATAATGATTTATGCTCTTATGGATGAATATTATTTCTTCTCCTTTATTTTTAATAAATTGATGATTATTATGCATAATTTTATCAATGATGGTTTATTAATATCACTCACCATTTTAGCCTCCAAGATATTTTCCAGACTGCAAATTTGATTTCCAAATCATCATGAAATATTCCAACTCAGAAATTCGCTGGAATAATAAGTGACAGTTTTGCAGTTGAGATTATGAGCAAATGAAGAAGAATCTGGAAAATACGGAACATGGGTTTTGTCCAGAACGGGCCCAATTAACTTCATTACTAAACAATTTGCCCAAATTCGGCCTGTATTGAGAGAAACACAAAGTTCTTTGAGCACGTTTTTCTCAGATTTGTTGTTGTGACCGTCCTCCAAATCTTAGCTGCAAAGCCAAATTCGCCTTGCTCTTGTTGAAAGATTGTTGGAAATGTATTTTCTTGTTGATCAATTGGTTGGGAACAATTCAATTTTGTTATTAGAGATCCTATTTACTATTTAATTTCTCCTCTCTTTGGTTATAAAAGCGGACGTTTGTAAAAGAGAGGGGATGGATCATAGTTGTTTCTTTTGTGAAATGTAAACTTAATCAAAAGTTGTGTTATTGAAAGCACGATTCCATTGTAATGCTGCTCCAGTTTAATAATTAATTGAAGTTGTTGTTCCATTCGCATCATATGAAGTAGCTTGAGCAGTCCTTGTTGGTGGTTGAGGGCCCGACCCCTGGCAGCGTGAACTGCTCCTTTGTGTTATATTTCCAATTCCTGCAGCGTGTGATCGATTTGCTACATACATGTTACTGTGAGTTTATTTAATTAGTTGTTTGTCATTTTACTGTCTTTATGTATTACGTGCTCTGTTTATGAGTTATTTCATTATCGTATGATCTGAATCTTATTTCTTACAGCGTGGGTTAATTGAGACAACATATTGCCTTACTTAGAACATCCTTGGATTCATGAAAGTGATATTGGTTCTATCTTAATTAATTCATAATTTCGTGTTTAATAGTTTACTGTTTTATTATAATGGATTACGTTGTCGTTCCTTCACAAATTAACAAGAGTCTTAATCCTCGAATTACCTATCTTGTTATGCTTCATTGTTTGGAATTTGATGTTCCATTCCATTTTCTGTTTCGTTTAACTACTGTTCATTTCATAGTGCAGATATAAAGCTTCGCTATTCAGTTTGTTGTTCAATAGGATTTTCCATTTAATAGAGTTTTGTTGTTCAATTCAATTAGTTAATATTTTATGTTCGATTCTTCTAGTTTTAGTTTGTTATTCATTTACATTGATGTTCGATTTCAATGTGTTGTTCAATTTCAATTCATTAGTTTCCAGATTTTGTTCCTTTTGGTTATTTTCATCAACACGAAGATTGAGTTTGCTTTCATTTCGATTTCTTTAAGATCACCAACTATATAGGACACTGGTTATTTCTTCCAAGTTCCTAGATTGGTTATCTTGCATCGATTTCTAAGGGAAAGAGTTATTTCTACTACATCCCTGATCGATGTTTTGCAAATTGCTTTCAGAGCATTTCCATTTATGTTACTGTAATTAGATTTATTTACAAGCATCCATTTACTCTTGTATCTCGAACATTGTACTACATATTGCAAGGCATTACTCTTGGATAAATTGTTGCCTCAGACAGAGTACACTCTTGAAATAAAAAGTCGCTCCTGGATTGATAATTAATGTGAGATAAATAGGTGTTAAAAATATACCTTTTACAACTCGACAGCCATATGTTTTCAATTTATTCATTAAATATCCTTTATCCTTTTGAGATAGCCCCCTCAGACTAGAAATGCCAATTTACAGTTGCAAGAGGTTTGAAATAGCTACTACAAGTTGACCATTGAGGCATCCCATCAGGACTCAATTTGGTGATAACATTTTGGTGACGTTTCCGGGGATCTATGGTGTAAATTTTCTCCGGGAAGGATGAAAAATTTCAGATTTGACTTCTGATGGTGAACATAAGCCAAATACAAGAAGGTTGTACCATTCACATGGTGACTCCATTGTTTAAGATCCCAAGCTTCAAATTTCAGAGCGAATTCACTACCAAAGAATCCAGATTTCAGAACATTGATGGTGATCCAATATGACAAGGTATGTGGAAAACCCTTTAAATGATGAAATGTTACAAAGAGTAAGGGATTAGTTACCAGAATTTCATATAGATGAACATTTCTCAACAATATTATTTTGTTTTTTGAAATCCAATTGACTCACACCTGAAAATAATTTTTTTTCTTGGTTTAGTTGTTGAAATATTAGAGAATGAAATTGAGCTATTGAATGTTCAAATTGAATAATTTGATTTCCAAGGTCCTAAACATTTCTTGGAAAGTCTTCCTCCAAAAAAAGAGGAAATTGTTATACCATTTGACTTATAGATAGAGGAAGAATATGGTTATGAACTTGATATTGTAGAGTTGGAGTCAAGGTTTAGTCTTGATGAAGAAAATGAAAAGGATATCCAGGATCAATTTTTCATTGAGAGCTTAAAAAGGATATCAATAAATTATGTCTTCTATGATCCCATAACTGATTACACAGAAGATTTCTATAGTCCAAATTTTCAATTTTTTTTCACTATGAAAAAAACCCCCATTTTCTGTTACCTTCGTCATTTCAGAATATATTTTGCTTTTGGTTTAAGCACAATCAAGGAGCTCAAGTATCAAATCAACTCATTGACTGGATTTATTGGAGGTATCATGTCGGTTGAATCAAACATGAAGATTGCAGCAATTATGGTAGGTAGGAGTGTGTGTGAATAAGATCAAGTAGTCTGAGCATCTTTTTAGCATGTACATATTTGGTTTTTCAACAGTTATCATCAAGCTTGAGCCCAAGGATAAGGCCATAGCAGTTTGGCGAAGTCTTCATAAATTTAAGAAAATTTTCAATTTTTGAAGAGAGGCACTAGAAGTACAAGTTCTTTGTTGTACCATAGGGGCACACCATCCCTACTGGAGCCATTGTTATCACACTCAAAATTATCAAAATTTATTTTGATAAGGTCACCATAGGTTTCATGTTGTGTCATGTTGGGTCATGCATTTAATGAAGAATTTATAAAATCATGTTTATCCTAAGTCAAAAACCATTCATTAACCAAGCCTTATTAGTCATTTTCATCAAATTCCATTTCAAGATTCACATGCATGATTTAATGACCAGCTGTCATATTTTTCACATTTTCGTAGCTAATATAACAGAGCACAATAAGTTTTTTCTACAAAATTACCCAAAATTTCCGTAGCAAATCTTCCAAAATAAAACTCGATGTCTTGTCATTTTCTATTGGTTTTTTGGAAAGGTGAGATCACCTAGTCGATTATGACAATTAACTAACATGTGAAATCATAAGTGCTTGTCATCATTCCACTTTCATCCCTCCATTTGTCATTATCCCTCTCATATTCAAATTTTATTTTTTTAAACAAATCACCCAAGCTCCTCTCTATCATTAATCGTTCATAATTTTCATGTATCGGTCATTTTTCACCTTAGAAGAGTCTAGATTTGTTGCAAGCATCTTGTTGTCCAATTTGTTTCTTTGGAGGTGTGACATTTTTAAGAAGGGAACTTGGCTATAAAGGGGGATATCCATGAAGAAGAAATCATACAAAAGAGTATTTGTTCTTATAAAGGAGCCTATTTACCTTAATATATTCATGTAGGACCATATATTTTCTGAATCATTCACTAATTTAGGTTTTCTTGAATTTCTGCTAGAGCTACAAGGGGATTTGCTGCGTTTTTTGGAATGTGTGAGCAGTCAACTCCAAGAGAAGATTATGGGTGAACAAAGATTAATTCTGCAATACTTAGAAATTTTATTGTCAAGAAAAAAACAAGGAATAATAACCTCTTTCACTTTTCTCATAGGTGCTACCAATTTGGATATTCGAAGATGTCTTTGGGACCTATTTTCAAAATTCATAATTTTCCTATTTTATGCATGTTTTTCTAATGACAATTATGGACAGTTGGAGATGGTTTTAAAAAACCCAAGAGAGGTTTTTGTTCATAACATTATTATTTACAAAAACCTCCTCCCATTTTTCAACATCTATCAAGGATCAGGAGATAGGAACTCATCTCTCATCCCTAGTTTTTGAGAAAAATAGAGTCATTTTCATTGGTAGATGAACTTGCTGAAAGTGAAAAGTTGTTTCTTGAGGAGGGTAAGAGGTATTTTGAACCAATTTTTTATTTCCATGCTTCATAATATCATCTTGCAGACCTATAGGTGAAATTTGGAAGAAAAATGAATAATTTTGAAATTTTCTACACTTTAGGTGTTTTCATAGCAAATCCTAGGCTTGAAGCCCAAAATCTTCTACAAATTGTTGTAGGTGATTATATGGAAAAAAACATGGATAAAATCAAAGTCAACGTTTGGAAAATTTTTGTTTTAGATCTTTTAAACCAAAAAACATGTCTACCTCATCAAAGAGAGCTAACAAGTATCAGACGTTGGTGAACTAAATTCGCTACAAAATGTTGCTACGAAATTTCTTTGAATACCTTGTTTCTACGACGAGTAAATTTTTGAAGAAATTTTGGGTTTTAATGATTCCTTGGAGGTTAGACAGTGATGTGTAAAGGTAAAATATAGTCAGCGGATTTTTTTTTCATGCAAAATAGGTCTCCAAAAAGGTTGTCCATCTCAACATCCCATCATGAAGGAATTCATCATTTGTGATTACACCGCTTCCTTAAAAATAGGAAAAGTAGTTTATGAATCTAGTGGAGGTATTTATAGTTTGATAATGTTCAGTTCCACCTAAGAACATGATCATTTCCTTTGTAAATATGTGTTCCTTTTAGTTTGAAAGTGTAATAAATAGGTAGTTTAGTCCTAGTAGGTCTCTAACTCCTAAAGTGAGAATTTATCTCTTCCATTTTCAAGTACCTAGGTTATAGTTAGATGAGGTGTCAAAGTAAAAAAAAATTATGGTCTTTCCATGTGGGAGGATCCTATGTAATGAAAAAAATACTATTAATAGGCATAACTGTGAAGGAAAGAGGGGTTGGGAGATGATTACTTGACACTATCACTATTGTAATTTTTTTAATATCAGTAATATATAGCTGCAACAGCCTATTTCAGACCTAATATTCTTCTCTGTATTCTTATGTATGTTTGGTCTATTATTATTTTACTTCGTATCTAGTATTATAGTTGTATAATAACTTGTAATTTGTGACTACATGCTCCAACTTCCTGTATACACCTAGTCTGTTGTAAATGTCATGTTTTATTAGTTTTCTTATGTATAATCACTTGGAATTCATGGTGAAATTCTCCAAATTCCCGTATACATATAGCTTGTTGTTTTTTCCTTCATGTGTGGTTTTATAAGAATACAATTGCCTCAACTTCCATGAGATAAGTTAACTTGTGACTCATTTTTCATATTGACTCCATAAGCCCAATGGTGGTTATTTTTTTACATATTTCACCTACAAAAAAACACATTCAATCCAATTCAGAGTTAGCCATTTTCTTTAAATTTATTCATTGAATATCCTTTATCGTTTTGAGAGAGCCCTCTCAGACTGGAAAGGATAATTTCCAGTTGCAAGTGGTTTGAAATAATTACTCCTAGTTGACCATTGAAGCAACCCATGAGGACTCAATTTGGTGATAAAAGTCCCATGCAGGTATCTCAAATTGTTTTTGGAAGCAACCCAATGTGCATGGAGAGGCTCGGTCATGAATTGACTCAATGTGTCCATTACATAACACATGTCTTGAAAGGTGTTCACTAGGAACATCAAAGCCCCAATCAATTGTCTATACTTAGATCGATTTGCATGATAAAGTCTTGCACCTTCTCCACATAGCTTCTTGAAATTGATTTCCATTACTGTTCGTAGGGACTTTCATCATTTCATCCAATATCTCTCTAACATATTCATGACATATTTTCCTTGTGAAAGGGAAAATCTCACCAAGTGTTTTTCACATTTCAAGCCCTAGAATGTAGTGCTTGATTCCAAGGTGCTTCATCTCAAATTTAAAGGCTAATTCCCTCTTACACTCTATAATCAGGGGCTCACTACCTATCAAGAATAGATCATCAATATATAGAACCAAAATCAATGACATACCTTAGACTACCTTGAACCAAAGGTTGGGATGGATATTTTTTCTTGTGAATCCTAGATTCACCAAGTAATTGTCTATGCAATCATATCATGCTCTAGGGACTTTCTTAAAACCATACAATTCCTTCTTCAACTTATAAATATGTGTATTTTAGTCCTCTAATTCAAATCCTTGTGGTTGATCAGTGTCTAGTTATTCTTTTAACATTCCATAAAGGAATGTTTTCTTCACACCCATCTGATGAACTATTTTTCCTTGAATTGTAGCAAGAGGAACTATCAAAAGACTGGTTTTATATCAAGTCAAAAAGGTAAATATATCGTCATAATCTTCTCCCTCTTTCCAAGAGAATACTCAGGCCACAAACATTGCCTTATATTTCTCAATGGTTCGAAAAAATCCATGTTTGATATTGAATAACCATTTTGAGGTCACCACATATTTCCCCTTCAGTCTTGGCACACCATCCAATACATCATTATTCATAATTAATTCATATTATTTGGCCATAAAATCCTTCCAAACATTTTCTTTCACATATTCTTCAAAGTTGGGAGGTTTAGCTTGAATCATAGTCCTCGTACCTACAAAATATCCCAACTACCTCCATGACTTCTTTCTTTTTACTAATGATATTCTAAAATGAACATGTCTCTCGTGATCCTGTAATGTGTCATGAAAAAAAAGTGGCCTCTTATTGGCAAGAGAATCACATGGAGGAATATTTAAAGAGTCTATGGGCTCATCAACATTGTCTCTCTCATATTCAAGCACACAAGGACCATCTAAAATATCCATATCATCATTCTTCTTAGGAGGAGGAGGAGGTGGAGGAGGGTCCTTTTCTTTCGCAGGGGAAGAATCCTCATCAAAAGTCACATCCTTACTAATTTTCACCTTCCTTTAACCAGGAACATATATTTTAAATGATTTAGAATCTTCAGAATATCTAATAAATTTATGTTTTCTTCCTGTGGCTTCCAAATGTTTTCTTTGGTCCTTTGACACATGGTAATATACATGGCAGCCAAAGATACGAGGATGTCTAATATTAGGCTTGACACCTATCAATACTTCTTTAGGGGTATTTTTGTCCAATATGTGATGAGGTACTATGTTATGAACATATATGAAAAAATTCGTTGCTTTTCCCCAAAGGAACTTCGACAACTTTTGATCATGCATCGTGGCATTATCAGCTCGTACAATAGACCTAATATTTCTTTCACCCACTCCATTTTATTTGAGATTGTAGGGAAAAATCATCTCTTTCTTGATAGATTCCTTACTGAAAACATCGATGAACTCATTCAAAATTTACTCTCCACCATTGTCAGACCCGAAGATCTTAAGTTTCTTCCTTGTTTGATTTTTAAATAAGGCTTTAAAATCCTAGAAAATTTTGAAGGCTTCACCCTTGTTCTTTAAGTATATATCCATGTGTTCCTTGAGAAATCATCAAATAAGGTGATTTAGTAGAAGTGGATACCAATTGGTACACATATTTCTGAATGCATGAGATGGATGATGTCGTTTACCTTGTTCTTTCTATATGGGAATGGTCCCTTTGTGTTCTTTCCACTAGCACAACCTAGACATACACCATCATGATGGGCTTGAACATGAGGAATTCCAGAGAATGATTTCTTCAATTTCAGAAGAGAATGATAATGAATATGGGCCAATATTTAGTTCCATAGCTCAATTAGATGATTAATATCATGGAACAATGCTATAATATTTCTACGAATGACAATATTGATTCCTTCAAATATCAATCCCAATATGAATGCATCTATCCTAAAGTATCTAATAGGCCAAGTAAGAATTGTTCCCTTGATGAAGGCAACATTGATCCCTTTTTCTACCAAAGAAGATATTTGTACCAAATTCTTCTTCAACCATGGCACATACATCACATCATGGAGAAAAACAGATTCCCCAGAATCCAAATGAAATTTAACAAACCCAAATCCTTTAACGAGATGAGAGGAGTTGTCTCCAAGAATAATTTTCAAATCTAACTACATCTCTAATAAATTGGAGAGAAATTCCTTATAGACAGATAAATGATGAGTGGACCCACTATCAAACAGCCAACCAATAATCCCACGAGTCTCGAGGAGAGGATCTAGTGAGAGCATAAATAAGGAAATATTCAGATTGATTAGGAACATTATTTTCATACCTGAAATATCTTTACTTCTTTTGAGGACAATGATATTCTTCATGATCACTTGGATAATATCAGCTTCTTCTTTCATCTATTCCATTACAATCATTCCTTTGATCATCTCTTCTTATTTGATCATTGCACTTGTTATTGTTTCTTATAATGTTGTACCATGGACCATTGTTCGTCTCAGGGAAATCTCAAGCATAGTGAACTTTCTTGTGACAATTGTAGCATTTAATGTGTGATGATTCTCTTTCATTCTTCCTTTTGGAATTTCAAAGAGGATACTCCCTTGAATTTTATGGACCTCCTTTTCCTTTATTCTTCTTTTTATGAGTGACGAATGCAACATGATCTCCTTCTTCATGTTTTTGTATCTCACCTCTTGATATCATTCTGGATTATTCTTGAGTGAGATTTCCGAAAATCTCATCAAATGATGAGAAAATATTTTTATTTATTATAGCAACAATGAAGGTTTCCCAAATAGGAGGGATACCTCAAAAATTTACAATCACCAATTCCATGCAGAGCATATTTTCCCCAAATCTCTAAAATTGATATTTAAGGCACGATATCCTCATAATCTCAGATTTCACAAATTCACCTTTCTTCATCTTCATATATCTGAGTTTATATCTCAAGGAGAGGATTTCATTCAAATCATTGACTTCATACATGCTAGCTAACTTATTATATACGTCCTTAGACTTCTTCAAATTCCCAACATAAGCAAGTAAATTACCTTGTAAACCATCAACTGTAATTTTCTTTTATTTCAACTCATATTTCTTATATTTTTCTTGGAAATGAAGAAGAATTCTCTAGAGGCTCAGGTACCTTTCTGTGAATGTATTCCAAAAAATCGTTGTTATCAACTATGATCTTCAACCTGATCTTCTAAGAGTAAAAGGTAGATGAGTCACCCAACTTCTCATTTTCCTTGAAGAAAGAGGAAGACATCTTGACTTGATTAGATAGGATTCTTCAACTTTCCAAAGATGATTGCTTCAAATGTTTCCTTTTGGTATTTTCATTCACCTTAGATCTAAAACCATCTTAAATTTCACATTGCTTTATGTTGATTCAATTACTTTAGCCCAATTAAATTCTTCGATTTGTAATTTTTTTTTTTTTTTTTTTAAATTAGTATTTCCAATCATCAAGAGTCATTGAAAATAATAGTAAATTCAATGAAAAAGGAGATAATTAACACATCAATAAGATACACTAGACTTTCAGCCAATGACTAGGGGAAAACCCACTATGAAAACCTTTTGAAATTATTGTTTTATTAGATTTTCATAAAATGTTCAACAAAGATTACAATGATCCAATACAAAATAAGCCAGAAAAATTAATCTAAAAACATTGATAAATATATCGTGAGCATCAATATTGATCATAGACAACTTTTCCTGCCTGTGGTAAACTAAGGTCAACAAAGGTTAAATTTCAAATTGTAACATTATATCCTAAACACATGGAGTAATATATATGTGTGTTGTAGAGAGCTTACAACCTCATGGATAGCCTATGTTCCTATGGTTGTAACAAAAAATTTCATGTGTCAAGGTTGTGATTGGAACTGCAAACCCTAAACACACGTGTGAGCTTCAAAGCGTATTATTCCAAACCTTTACGAACCAATCTCTGTGACCCAACCTGAAACCTGTGTGAGCTTGAGCCCACTTGTATCTTCCAAGGATGTCCATTTTCCTGTTAGGTTTGACCTGAAGTTTTGTGCATATTAGTATTTTCTTCATAAATGCAGTTACCCTTATCAAGATTGAGTGATTCAATAGTTAAAATTCGTCCTATAAAAAATAGGAACCTTGCCCCATGGTTATAATCTGTCACAAAGATTCCAAATTAACATAAAGATGGAAAAAAATATTCCTTTACACACAAGAGAAGGATTACTAGAGTAATAGAAAAGTAGGGGAAAAATAAGTAGTGAGAGGAATAGCCTTTTCCTAATATTGCAAAAATTCCAAGGACTACGTTTCCCAAAATAACCACCTCTATATTGGAAGTATAAGAATACCAAAAATTATTTTATGATCACATTTAATCCTTGGAGGCCAAGGAGAAGCAACCTTCAACAAGGAAACACATGAAAAATTAAATATTCCTACAAAGGAAGAACTTATATTCACTGACGAATAAAGTCCCCCCATTGAAAAAGAAATTGAAAAAATAGTAAACAAAGCTCCTTAAAAAGAGAAAGGAAAGGATCTCCCATACATTTACGAGGAGACCATGAAAAATAAGAAAATGAAAATCAAGAAAAGGAACAAGGCCATTGAAGAAATTAAAGTAATGATTTCTAAGAAAACCAATAATAAAAACCTAATAATGAGGGTGTTGACGCACACACCAAGGAAAGTAGTGCAGAGAGATAATGTGCATGTACTTCTTAGAGAAAAAAGGCTCTTTGAAAACTAGCAACATCTTTTTTTTCCATGAATACATGCAACAAATGTTTCCCGAGGGAGATGTCAATCCTTAATTTTGGGGAAAATTTTCTAAGAAAATAAACTCCATTTAAACCTATATAAACCCCTTTTCTATCACTTTTACCAATTTTTTACTCTATTTTTACTATAAAACCTTTGCAAAGGAATTCTTATAATTTTATTTTAATTTTAGAAAATTGGGAAATTTTATGCATTGTAATTCACTTTTACAATATTTTACAAGAATCTAGGTGTTCTCTTAATTTATTGTTCATTGAGGTATTTCAAGCAACAATGGTGACATTGCGAACAAGGATTTTGTTATTTTTTTTTCCCTTGATGGTGAGTTTCCTATTTGTTTGGTAAAAAATCCAATGTAAAGACTCAATGAACACACAATTAACTAAACTTCTTAGTAAGAAAACACGCAATTTTCGCAGTGAAATACACCCAATTTTGAGGGCTCAAAAGATTAGCTACTGTGCAGGTCAAATATCATTTAAATGAATGTCTAAGGTAGTAGCTGGCTGGCAGGATAGGGGATTATTAATAATTAGTTTTTTTTTGTTTTGTATAATTTGCAAGGAAGTGAAGCTTGAGAGATAATTATATTTCTAGTTTTGAATTTCCAATGTAATATTATACTCGACAAACTTCTAAATTGAAGCTCTATTTCAAGCTCCATTTTTTGCAATATATGTAGTCCCTTTCAGTTCCTTCAGTTGGTAGTGTTCAAGTGTGCAAGTTAAGGCATTGGCAGACTCTCATTTTCTTATGTTTTGAACTATCTTATTCATTATGGATAATTGTGGATTTTTGTAGCAAAGGTATATCGCTAGGATTTTATACTTTTATGTTCTTCTATAATGTTAAAATAAACTTCATTTTTTATGTTTCATAATTTTTTTTTCTTATATACTAATTGTTGTACTTTCCTTTATTCATAAATTCTCGTTTTGATTTTCATTCTTGTTATTTCATTACCATGGTTGACATGCTGTAATGATCATGAAAAAATTAAGTTTACTTCGCATTTAGTATTGCATTGTTAAGCAAAAGATTGGGGATTTTAACAAAGTGTTGTTGCGATTACTTGATCCACCTGAGGGAGTGAGCCAAAGGATTTACAACCCAATTTTCTACCAATAGTGATCCTATTGAATGCTTAATCAACCAATATAAACTTGAATCAAGCTAGTAGTTATTTCCTTAAAGTAAATTCATTTCAAATAAATTTGCTAGAATTTCTTCTTTGGCCAATAACCTACATAAGTTAAAAGAGTGTCATTTTGTGGGCCTTTCTTAAGATTTAGAATCCCATGTAATTTTTTTTCTACTACTGTAATATTTTGTAATCTAAAAAAATAAGATCACTTACTTCTCTGTTAGAGTGATCAATTAGAAATTTTCTTCAAGTTTGAAATCTAGAATTTGAATTTTTCACTATAATTATTTAGCTAGTAATCAGAGTTTCAATTTATTATTATTTTTTAAATTGAATATTTATTTCAAATCATATTATCCACAATTTTTTATTAATTAATGGAGAAAATACAAGGCTATCTTTGCACATACAATGTTTTTCTTCTAGGTTTACAAACTCTCGAATCAAAAGGTTTATGTTGTGGTTTATGCAAACAAACTAGGCCAACAATTGGTGTCTCCGGTAGGTTGGTTGCTACAAATAATTATAAAGAGTATTTTTGTGATCTTATCCCAAAAGGATTTCTACATAAAAATCTTGTTCCATGTTCTACAACTGATATAATTTTAAGTATGTGCTAAAAAATCCTCTCTTTATTTTGTAAATACCTAGTTGGAAATACATCTCAAGAAAGTATGGGTTCAACAATAATAGATCCATGATCCATCATATAAAATTTCAATGAATGAACCAACATTAAACTCAACAGTGAGAGCATAACCGAATGAGTGATCTCGTCACAGGAACTTTACTCAAAGAAACTATGACATATACGGTTCTTTCGGGGCATACTAAATAATTCACCTAATTTTACTACACATTGGAAAATACATATATAAGTGACATTATTTAGCCCCTAGACAATACAAACCCAATACACCTCCCCAATTTAAAATCCCCTAATTTCACACGATATTATAGGTATCCATTTTTCCATCAAAATTTTTAATACCAGTTTATATTTTTTCATTAACATTGAGTTCCATTTTTTACACCCGCTAATATAAAAACCTTTCAACCCATATTATATGTTGAATATATTACGTACTGTTTTCCTCAATATATATCCCCCAATATGAGTGCAAATGGTTGGGTACTTCTCCCCAAGAGAAGCCCCCATGAATCCCCTCTCTTCGTCTTGAAATCTAATGCATTATAATGTTTTCCTAGGCCTAATAATTTTTTGTAAAGTCTATTCAAAAACTTTAAAATTTTTAACTATTTGAAAATTCCTATTTCTTCATTTGCAAATGATTCCCCTAATTTAGGCTATCTTACTTCTTCTAGGTCATATTTCCTTTTCTTTTATTGCCACAAAATTATCACACTAACTATTTTATATTAATATATATTCAAAAATTATAGTTGGAAAAAAGAGTGTACATGCACACACACACACACACACACACACAAAATGTAGAGCGGTTGTTGATAGAGTGTAGTGCACTTAGAGGGGTGTGTAGTGCACTTAGAGGTTATAATGGTAGTGGTTGGAATCAACCTTGTTTCACATAAGTACAAGCCTAAGCTAATTGTTGGTTCCACATGCACCACTATTATATTTTTAATAATTTTATATAGGAATTCCATTTTTTGCTTACTTATTGTTTCATATTTAATTATTTTTAGAGAAACATATATTTTAAGATATGATTATTAAATATTGGTTTGTCATTTGAAAATAAAATTAGATCTATTATTATTGTTTGGTTAATGAGTTAGCATTGTGGTAATAATTAGTTATATGCTTTTAAACATGAATTTTGGATTATATTTTTCATGAGAAATTTTGCGGTTATAATAAGTTAACTTGTACAATGTGAGACTTTATTTTCCCTATTGCACATGAGACGAGTAGAATATTTAATACTTTGTAATGAAACATTATCATGGTAATAACAATATTATTCACAACGCACAATAAAAGAATAGAGTTTTATCAACTTACAATCCAATATCAATGATGAGTGTTCAAATAGGTTGGATCCAATATTTTAAAAAATAGGATTTTTCACCATTGAAAAGTTTCAATTCTCATGAGGCTACTTTACCTAAAAGCTATGGGGACACATTTAGGTAGTGGTTGAATGTGTAGATGCATTGAGCAATATTATATTATGAGTTTCATGGAATTTACATACATAAGTGCATAAAGTTCCACCCACATGTCATTCATTTTAAATAATTTTAATCATAATAGTAGAATTATATTTTTAGGGTTTCATTCTATAAGTTTTCCAGGATTCAAAACTCCTGGTAGTAAGAAGGAAACACCAAAAAAAACTACAACCATGTTAAGGTTTTATGTGGGCCAAGATAAGAGTGATCACCAAGTGATTTTGACATCTTTGATGCCCTTGGATGGTCATTTATTAGAACACAATTTAGTCCCACAATTCATGGAGGGGATTGTACAAAAGAAAAAGATAAAAAAAATAGTGATGGGATTACTCACAATACACAATTCACTAGTCGGATAGTTTAAGTAGAAATAAATTCCATCATATAGTAAAGAGGTAATTCACAACAAATAGGGAAACAATGTACTACATATAATCAACTAAATATGATCATACAATCATACAATTTACTTCATGAACTAAATTTCATAATACAAATATATCAATATATTGTCTAAGACATTATATATACCTTAACTATTGAATTCTTGTTGGTTGTAGTGTCATCCATGAACCCTTATGTTTACAAAGATAGTCATTCCTCTTACTTTATTTTTTACTTCTAATTAGATTAAATATATAACAATACAAGATGGATACTATATCCACTGTATCTATGTTTGATTTCAAATGTATCAATTTATATTGTCTTTACACCTACACATGTTTAGACTCTTCCTCATATAACTTCTAATGAACGAAAATTATATTAATCTTTTATATATATCATTGTTTTGTCTGCCAAAGAAGATATTCTTACCAAATTCTTCTTCAAACATGCCACGTACATCACATCATGGAGAAAAATAGATTCCCCAGAATCCAAATGAAATTTAACAAATGAAAAACCTTTAACGAGATGAGAGGAGTTGTCTCCAAGAATAATTTTCAAATTTGACTCCATCTCTACTAAACTGGATAGAACTTCCTTATACACAGATAAATGATGAGTGGACCCACTATCAACCAACCTACCAATAATCCCATGAGCCTCAAGAAGATGAGCTAGTGGGAGAATAAATAAGGAAATATTCAGATTGATTAGCAACATTACTTTCATACCCAAAATATTTTTACTTCTTTTGAGGACAATGATCTTCTTCATGATCACTTGGAGCATATCATCTTCTTCTTTCATATATTCCATTACGATCATTCATTTGATCATCTCTTCTCATTTGATCATTGAACTTATTATTGTTGCTTATAATGTTGTACCATGGACCATTGTTCATCTCAGGGAAATCTCGAGCATAGTGAACTTTCTTGTGACAATTGTAGCATTCAATGTGCGATGATTCTCTTTCATTCTTCCTTTTTTAATTTTAAGGAGGATAATCCCTTGAATTTTATGGACCTCCTTTTCCTTCCTTCTTGTTATGAGTGATGAATACAACATGATATCCTTCTTTATGTTTTTGTATCTCGCCTCTTGATATCATCCTTGATTATTCTTGAGTGAGATTTCCGAAAATATCATCAAATGATGAGAAAATATTTTTATCTATTATAGCAATAATGAAGGTTTCCCAAATAGAAGGGATACCTGAAAAAGTTATAATCACCAATTCCATTTCAGGCATAGTTTCCCCAACTCTCTAAAATTGATATTTAAGGCACACTATCCTCATAATCTCAGATTTCACAAATTCACCTTTCTTCATCTTCATATATCTGAGTGTATATTTCAAGGAGTTGATTTAATTCAAATAATTGACATCATACATGCCGGATAAATTATTATTATATGTCCTTAGAATTCTCCAAATTCCCAACATAAGAAAGTAAATTATCTTGTAAACCATCAACTATAATTTTATTTTATTTTAACTCATATTTCTTATATTGTTCTTGGAAACGAGGAATAATGCTCTGGAGGCTTAGGTACCTTTCCATGAATGTATTCCAAAACATCGTTGTTATCAACTATCATCTTCAACCTGATCTTCTAAGAGGAAAAGGTAGATGAGTCACCCAACTTCTCATTTTCCTTGAATAAAGGGGAAGCAATCTTGACTTGATTAGATAGGATTCTTCAACTTTCCAGAGATGATTGCTTCAATTTTTCCTTTTGGTATTTTCCTTCACATTAGATCTAAAACCATCTTAAATTCCATACTGCTTTATGTTGATTCAATTACTTTAGCCCAATTCAATTCTTCAATTTGTAATTTTTTTTTTAAACAAAAATTAGTGTTTCTAGTCATCAACAGTCGTTGAAAATATAATAGTAAATTCAATGAAAATGGAGATAATTAACACATCAAAAATATACACTAGACTTTCGGCCAATGACTAGGGGAAAACCCACTATGAAAACCCTTTCAAATTCTTGTTTTATTAGATTGTCATAAATTGTTCCACAAATATTATAATGAGCCAATACAAAATCATCCAGCAAAAATAATCCAACAACATTGAGAAGTATATCATGAGCATCAATATTGATCATAGACAACTTTTCCTACCAGTGGTAAACTAAGGCCAACATAGTTCAAATGTAAAATTGTAACCCAATATTCTAACCATGAGAAATATATATGTGTGTGTTTGAGAACTTACAACCGCATGGATGAGCATACATGCCTATGGTTGTAACCAAAATTTTCATGTGTCGAGGCTGCGATTGGAACCAAAAACCCTAAACACAAGTGTGAGCTTTAGAGTCTATTACTCCAGACCTGTACGAACCAATCTCTGTGACCCAGCCTCAAACCTATGTGATCTTGAGGCCACTTGTATCTTCCAAGGATGTCCATTTTCCTGTAAGGTTTGACCTGAATTTTTGTGCACATTGGTCTTTTCTTCATAAATGCAGTAACCCTTGTCAAGATTGAGTGATTCAATAGTTAAAATTCGTCATATAAAAAATAGGAATCTTTCCCCATTGTTGGAATCTATCACAAATCTTCCAAATTAACACAAATATGGAAAAAAAATAGTTCTTTACATACAAAAAAAGGATTACTAGAGTAATGGAAAAGTAGGGGAAAACTAAGTAGTGAGAGGAATATCCTTTTCCTAATATTGCAAATATTCCAAGGACTAAGATTTCCAAACTAAAAACCTCTCTACTGGAAGTATATGAATACCAAAAATTATTTTATGATCACATTGAATCCTTGGAGGCCAAGGAGAAGCAACCTTCAACAAGGAAACACATAAAAAAAATATTCCTACAAAGGAAGAACTTATATTCACTGACAAATAAAGGTCCCCCATTCAACAAGAATTTGAAAAAATAGTAAAAAAAGCTCCATTAAAAAGAGAAAGGGAAGGATCTCCCATACATTTATGAGGAGACCATGAAAAAGAAGAAAATGAAAATCAAGAAAAGGAACTACGCCATTGAAGAAATGAAAGTAATTATTTCTAAGAAAACTAATAATAAAAACCTAATAGTGAGGGTGTTGACGCACACACCAAGGAAAGCAGTGCAGAGCGATAACGTGCATGTACTTCTTAGATAAAAAAGGCTCTTTGAAAACTACCAACATCTTTTTTTTCCATGAATACATGCAACAAATGTTTCCCGAGGGAGATGTCAACCCTTAATTTTGGGGAAAATTTTCCAAGAAAATCAACTCCATTTAAACCTAAATAAACTCCTTTTCCGTCACTTTTACCAATTTTTTAGTCTATTTTGAATAATAAAACCTACCCAAAGGCATTCTTATAATTTTCTTTTAATTTTAGAAAATTGGGAAATTTTGTGCATTGTAATTCAATTTTACAATATTTTACAAGAAGTTATGTGTTCTCTTAATTTATTGTTCATTGAGGTATTTTCAAGAAACAACAGTGAGATTACGAACATGGATTTTGTTCTTTTTTTTCCCTAGATGGCAATTTTCCTATTTGTTTGGTAAAAAATCCAATGGAAAGACTCAATCAACACACAATTAACTAAACTTCTTAGTAAGAAAACACACAATTTTGGTAGGGAAATACACCCAATTTCAAGGGCTCAAAAGCTTAGCTACTGTGTAGGTCAAATATCATCTAAATGAATGTCTAAGGTAGTAGTTGGCTGGCAAGATAGGGGATTATTAATACTTACTTTGTTTTTGTTTTGTATAATTTGCAAGGAAGTGAAGCTTGAGAGATAATTGTATTTTTATTTTTGAATTTCTAATGTAATATTAGTCTGAACAAACTCCTAAATTTAAGCTCTATTTCAAGCTTCATTTTTTTGCAATATATGTAGTCCCTTTGAGTTCCTTCAGTTGGTAGTGTTCAAGTGTGCAAGTCAAGGCATTGGGAGACTCTCATTTTCTTAAGTTTTGAACTATATTATTCATTGTGGATAATTGTGGATTTTTGTAGCAAAGGTATACATATATAGCTATGATTTTTTCCTTTTATGTTCTTATTATAATGTTAAAATAAACCTCATTTTTTATTTTTCATAAATTATTTTTCTTATATACTAATTATTGTACTTTCCTTTATTCATAAATTCTCGTTTTAATTTTCATTCCTGTTATTTCATTACCATGGTTGACAAGCTATAATAATCATGAAAAAATTAAGTTTACTTCGCATTTAGTACTACATTGTTAAGAAAATGATTAAGGATTTAACAAAGTGTTGTTGCAATTACTTGATCCACCCGAGGGAGTGAGCCAAAGGATTTACAACCATATTTTCTAACAATAGGGATCCTAATGAATGCTTAATCAACCAATATAAACTTCAATCAAGTTATAATTTCTTTCCTTAAAGTAAATTCATTTCAAATAAATTTGCTAGAACTTATTCTTTGGCCAATAACCTACATAGGTTAAAAGAGTGCCATTTTGTGAGCCTTCCTTAAGAGTTAGAATCCCATGTATTTTTTTTTTACTATTGTAATATTTTGTAATCTAAATAAAGAAGATTAGTTACTTCTTTGTTAGAGTTATCAGTTAGAAATTTTCTTCAAGTTTGAAATCTAGACTTTGAATTTTTCACAATAATTATTTAGCTTGTAATCACGGTTTCAATTTTTTTTTTTTTTTAAATTGCATATTTATTTGAAATAATATTATCCACAATTTTTTATTAATTAATGGAGAAAATACAAGGCTATTTTTTTCACATATAGTGTTTTTCTTCTAGGTTTACAAACCCTCGAACCGAAAGGCTTATGTTTTTGTTTATGCAAACAAACTAGGCCAACAATTGTTGTCTCTAGTAGTTTGGTTCCTAAAGATAATTATAAAGAGTATTTTTGTGATTTTCTCCCAAAAATATTTCCATATAACATTTTTGTTCCATGTTCCTAGTTGGAGAGACATCTTAAGAAAGTATGGGTTCAACAATAATAGATCCATGATCCATTATACAAACTTTCAATGAATGAACCAACATTAAACTCAATAGTGAGAGGATAACTTGATGAGTGATACCGTGAAGTGGACTTCACTCAAACAACCTATGACATATCAGGTTCTTTCGGGGCATACTAAAAAATGCACCTAATTTTACTACATATTGGAAAATAAATCTAAAAATGACATTATTTTGCCCCTGCTAATACAAACCCAATACACTTCCCCAATTTAAAAACCCCTAATTTCACAGGATATTGTAGGTATCCATTTTTCCATCAAAATATTTATCACCCCTTTACATTTTTTCATTAACTTTGAGCTCCATTTTTTACACCCGCTAATATAAAAACCTTTCAGCCCATATTATATGCACAATATATTATGTAATGTTTTCCTCAATATATATCCCCCAATACGAATGCACACAGTAGGGTATTTCTCCCTAACTGAAGCCCCCATGGATCCCCTCTCTTCGTCTTGAACTCTAATGCATTATAATGTTTTCCTAGGCCTAATAAGTTTTTGTAAAATCTATTCACAAACTTTAAAATTTTGAAGTATTTGAAAATCCCTATTTTTTCATTTGCAGAAAATTACCCTAATTTAGGCTATCTTACTTCTTCTAGGTCATATTTAATTTTCTTTTATTTCCAAAAAATTCTCACACAAACGATTTTATATTAATATATATTCAAAAATTATAGTTGGAAAAAAGAGTGCACAAGCACGCGCGCACACACACCCACACACACACACACAAAATGTAGATCGGTTGTTGATAGAGTGTAGTGCAATTAGAGGGGTTGGTAGTGCACTTAGAGGTTATAATTGTAGTGGTTGGAATCAACCTTGTGTCATATAAGCACAAGCCCAAGCTAATTTTTGGTTCCACATGCACCACTATTATATTTTTAATAATTTTCTATAGGAATTCCATTTTTTTCTCACTTATTGTTTCATATTTAATTATTTTTAGAGAAAACTATATTTTAAGATATAATTATTAAATATTGGTTTTTCATTTGAAAATAAAATTATATCTATTATTATTGTATGGTTAATGAGTTAACATTGTGGTAATAATTAGTTTAATTCTTTTAAAGAGGAATTTTGGATTAGATTTTTCATGAGAAATTTTGTAGTTATAATAAGTTAACTTATACAATATGAGACTTTATTTTCCCTATTGCACATGAGAAGAGTAGAATATTTAATACCTTGTAAGGAAACGATATCATGGTAATAACAATATTACTCAAAACGCACATTAAAATATTAAAGTTTTAATCAACTTACAATCCAATTTCAATAATGAGTGTTCAAATAGGTTGGATTCAATATTTTAAAAAATAGGATTTTTCACTATTGGAAAGTTTCAATTCTTAAGAGGCTACTTGCCCTGAAAGCTATGGGGACACCTTCAGGTAGTGGTTGAAAGTGTAGATGCATTGAGCAAGATTATATTATGAATTTCATGGTATTTACATCCATAAGTGCATCAAGTTCCACCCACTTGTCATTAATTTTAAATAACTTTAATCATAATAGTACAGTTATATTTTTAGGGTTTCATTCTATAAGTTTTCCAGGATTCAGAACTGTTGTAGTAAGAAGGAAACACCAAAAAAAAATACAACCATGTTAAGGGTTTATGTGGGCCAAGATAAGAGTCATAACCAAGTGATTTTGACATCCTTGATGCCCTTGAATGGTGATTTATTAGAACACAATCTACTCCCTCAATTCATGGAGGAGCTTGTACCAAAAAAAAAATTTAAAAAAAAAAAAAAAAAAAAAAAAATAGTGATGGGATTACTCGCAATACACAATTCACTAGTGGGATATTTTAAGTAGAACTAAATTTCATCATATAGTAAAGAGGTAATTCACAACATTTAGGGAAACAATGTAGTACATATAGTCATCTAAATATGATCATACAATCATACAATTTACTTCATGAACTAAATTTCATAATACAAATTTACCAATATACCGTCTAAGGCATTATATATACCTTAACTATTGAATTCCTGTTGGTTGTAGTGTCATCCATGAACCCTTATATTTACAAAGTTAGTCATTCCTCTTACTTTATGTTTTACTTCTAATTCGCTTAAATCTATAACAATACAAGAAGGATGCTATATCCATTGTATCTACGTTTGATTTCAAATGTATCAAGTTATATTGACTTTACACCTGCACATATTTAGACTCTTCCTCATATAACTTCTAATGAACGCAAATTATATTATTTTTTTATATATATCATTGTTTTAAATATTAAATTAAGTTTCATTATATATGTGGTTAAATTCAGATTAAGAATATAAATAACTAACCATATTCATCCTGTTAAGTTGTAAAATTTTTCTCACCGCAATAACAATAGGCTCACAATAGAACTCAAACCAAAAATATATTTAAAAATAATATTACAAGCATTTAAATTTTCTAAACATGGTTTACCTCGCTATATTACATTAATTTATGTTTCAACCCCATAATGACTAAATCACTAAATTGTGTGGTTGTTGAGAGAAAAATATGCATGGTATATAAATAGAAAATACTAGTCATTGATCCATTTCAAAAATAATTTTAAATGAAATTAAATCCTTTACAAATTGTACCTATTCATTTCATTGAACTCGAGCACTAAAATAACCTTATATTCTTAAAAGTTTGATAAAAGAATAATCGCTTAGACATTATTTTTTAATGTTCAAATCAAGAATTCCAACATCTAGGTAGATTTAGGGAGTGGGAGTTAACATTGTGAAGATCCATCCACGATATCTAAATGAGATTCTTGGAAATGGATTAAAAAATCTTAAATAATGATGGCTATATGACAACGTAAATAATGACTCTAAAATAATTCACGAGGTTTTGGATAGACTGTGGTTAGGTGTTTTGTTAAGGCACTCCTTGAAGTGAAGTCACTGGTTGAATTTCCCGAACCATCCGGGTGATATATTAGACATGATAAAGATGTAATCCTTCCAAACCTACAAACAATGACACTAAAAAAATACATATTATTTAATTATTTATATTTCCCTTTAAATTCCAATTTCCGATTGATGTTTAGTCATTCATTAGAAAATCCAAAATAGAGTTGTCTTTAGTGCAGCCTTTTGGAAGCTTTTTAGGTGGGTTTTTCCGGTCTAATTTCTCTAAAATCATGCATCAATTCATTGAAATCACAATATTGATGGGTAAAAAAAGTGATCTAATGTTTTTTCAGGGTGTTGAATCCATATATACAATAAAAAAACTACTTTAAATAACAAAATGATTATTTCACTTCAATTTTTCTACTAGTAACAGAAACTCCAAAACATTGCAATAAAGACAACTCCAATCCAAAATAAGGGTAGATTAACATTTTTAATATTTAAAATATTTATGCCTTAAGGCGCTCCTCTTTGAAAAAAACTCCCCCAGCTGCCATGGTGTACTTGTCCGCACCATCAGTTCAAATGTCAGACAATTGAAAATTTTTAGACCATTCATCCACAACCTCCTTCATTAGATAACTACCTAAATAAATCTCTAACCCTTATGAATATCTCTTCCTTGGAATATACAACCTCTAATACCATAATACAAGGTTTCCGCAGCCTAAAATCTTTAACTCCTACATGTTTGGAAAATTCTTTGAGTTAAGTGAGTTGCGAAATATGAAAATGTTGGTGTGTTTGGAGGCCAAAAGGGGGGTGAATGTCACTAAGCTACCCATATATAGGATTCAGGCTGAAGATCCATGACTATGATGGGTGGTTTGTTACATTTTTTATGAAAGGAAATCACATTCCGTTGGGTTTTCATTTTATTTTTTACAGTCTGCAAATATGTCAGAAGATGAAGTGTTAGAAAATATTTTCAGTGTGATAACTTTTATTTCTCATAATTATTTTTCACACGTATATATCAATATGTTCAAGAATTCTCACATGGTATTTTTTTTTTATTAAATACAAATTTTATAATAGTAGATTTGAGTATGATTAGGGTGACTTTGAAATTTGATCTGCGTGGCCCCAAAAGCTTATATTCCTACGTGTTTGGCGAATGCTTTGAGTTAAGCCAACTCCAAAATATGAAAATGTTGGTGTGTTTAGAGGCCCAGAGGGGGTGATGTATGAATAGCAGATCAAAGGGCAGAATGATTGAAGGCATGCTACACACATGAAAAGCAAAGAAACGAAAAACAAAACAAGCAACAACTTCCCACTAAGGTGTACAATTTAATTATTATTCAGTCATTAATGGGCAGTTTGTTACTTTTTTTATTAAAGGAAATCACATTGGGTTGGGTTTTCCTTTTATCTTTTACAACTTAGAATATTTGTAAGAACTGAAGTGTTAGAAAATATGTTTAGCCTCATAACTTTTATTTCTCGTAATTATTTTTCACGCATATATAAATCCTTTGGCTCTGAGAAGGAGAAATTGAATTAATACATATTTTATAATTCAAATTTGACTAAAATTGAAGGAGGTATTGGTGTATCAAGTTAATTTGTATGACAATGATTATAGATGTAATTTTACATGCAAAGTTTTTGTATTTTAAGCTAACATAAAATAGAAAATGTAGGAAATTTGTATAAGCTTTACAATGAAGAAGAATATTGTATAAGCACTATAGTATTTATAACTTAAAAGAGATGGTTTATTTTAACCAAAAAAATAATTTTCCTTGTAATTTTTTTGTACATTTATATGTTTGTCTTTTTTAGGATTCATATGCCAGACTTTATGTAGTTTGCATTCAAAAGATTAATTTCTTCCATTGTTTATAATTAAATTGTACAGACAAGCTAGTTATATATATATATATATATATATATATATATATATATATATATATATATATATATATATATATATATAGATATAGATATAGATATAGATATAGATATAGATAGATATATATATATATATATATATATATATATATATGTATATGTATATATATATATATATATATATATATATATATATATATATATATATATATATATATAATTTCATTTTTATTATATTTATTTTATTTTTGTTTAACTGAGTTAAAAGATTTAGCTACAAGTTTCGTTCATTTGAGCCAAGTACTGTTACCTACAAGCAAAGAGTTTGACTCTGAAAAAGAGAAATTAAATTAATACATATTTTATGATTGAAGGACGTATTGATGTATCCATTTTATTTGTATCATAACATTGAAGGGCGTATTGGTGTATCCAGTTTATTTGTCTCACAATGATGAGAGATGTAATTTTACAAGAAATTTTTTAGTTGGTTAGGGTTTAAATGTAGTGATTTCATGAAATTTTGTGTTTTAGGAGGTTTTAAATGTAGTGATTTACAAGCGCCCACAAGGACCTTCTTCACTACCTAGCTATTTTTGAAATTATGATTCACCTAGTCCACTCACATGCATTCATGTCTGTCTTTATTGCTTATTTTATTGTTTACCGAGCTAAGTAGATGGTTATACATGTATATGTTAAAAGTCTCTTGAAATCATGTCGAATTTATTTTTTTATGATCACAACTAATACGAGAATTCAAACTTAAAAGAAGCTTAAAAAAATGTTATGTATCAATAAAATAATTTATAAATGTCCTTTATGTTATTTAACATGGATATGAGGTATTTGATTTATATCTAATATTAAATATTTTTTTGTTATTAATATATATTTGTTTTTAATATTACATATCACTGAAACGTGTATATATATATATATATATATATATATATATATATATATATATATATATATATATATATATATATATATATATATATATATATATTATTAATATTATATATACATGCTATCTATGAACTCGATATTAAATAATTGAAGAAATTTCCTATTAATATTATTTTTACATATTATCTATGTACTTTATGTAATTAATTTTTTTTTATTAAATAATTTTTTTTTAACTTTTAATTAATTCTTTCTCTCTAACTTTGATGTAGAATTAAAATAAAAATTGAACTAATTTATTAATAACCAATATTACTTTTTCTTAACATAACTATTTTTTAATTTATTATTATAAATATTCATTTATTATTTTTAAATATTATAACAATTTAATACAATAATAAAACTTGTATTTATTATTACGCCGTAAGGCGTTATTATTTGAAAACAACATTGCTGTTGCTTTGCTGCACTTCGTGTGCATCGTTGGATTTTGTGTTAGACGATTAAATTGTTGTTGTCCATTGATATAAAGTCGTTACTTATCGGCCAGGTGGCAGCAGAAATTGGTTCAAGAAATTGATTAGTTATTAAAGTTAGTTGTGACCGTAGCATACGCCATTCGCCATTCTCCACGCACATCTGCAGATTAAAACTGTGCTGAGACCGTAGCATACGCCATTCGCCATTCTCCTCGCACATCTGCATATTAAAACTGTGCTGAGAATTACAGATATATGAAGAATTATTGCACAGGACGTATTGATTAACACTAACAGGTGGCAGCAATTGCAAGATAGTTGCTCTGCCATTCCAAATTACCTATCCATCAGCGTTATGTATCTATCAGCATTCCATTGCTCGCTTGTGTTGGTGACCCATGCTCGCTTGTGTTGGTGGTTCAACGCTTAAAATATATGGGAATGGACATTTATCATTTTTCTATTTCCTGGTTGCGCATAATGGTATGAGAGAAATCATTCACAAGCCCTCTATGATCTATAGCACTTGTAGACTGGAGTTCAAAGTTGAGAAGTAAAATATATGGTAATGGACATTTATCATTTTTCTATTTCCTGGTTGCGCATAATGGTATGAGAGAAATCATTCACAAGCCCTCTATGATCTATAGCACTTGTAGACTGGAGTTCAAAGTTGAGAAGTTCAAATGTTGGATTTTTAGTGTGTTGGTTTCATCTAAAATTTAGCTACTGTTTCAACTGTGCTGCTCTTTCCTTCAAAATGTTTATATATATATTATTTCAGTTTCAATGGATGAGTTAGTGGTTCCAATCATTTTTCATGAATATGTGGGAAAATATATTGTCCACAGAAAATTTATAAATCTACCAGTCAAAGAGTGCAAAGTTTTCCGTTGAAAAGAAATATATATCTCACTATTTATAAAACCTGTGTATGACCTTTGCATTGCAGATATAGAGCCCTTCATTACACTCTTTCATTGGGACTTACTACATTTTCACTATGTCAAATTACACAAAATTAAAAATAAAAGTAAATTAAATAAAAAGATTGACATAATGTAATGAACATTTTAACTAGGTCAAAATACAATAAAAGATAAAAATAATAAAATAAAATAATGATAAACTATAAATACATCCCATGGTATCGACCTATGGTATTCTTGTGGAATTTAGTTTCTTTATAGGTAACTCTATGCTCTATGTTCAAATGACAGGGGAAGGCGGATTTACCATACTTAAGCTTAGTATCATAGGAATTCAACATTGAGAATGTGATAGAAGCAAATAATTTCATGGAAGGGTGAAGTATGCCCAACTTGGTCATAAAAACCAAGTGCATCCTTCATGCAGAAAAAAAAAATATACATGCAGATTTCATCATATAGAGGTTCTAATTACTTTGGCAAAATGTCTCATCCATCATGAAAACACACATCTTACATGCAATTAATAACAAAGAAGTTGTTGATATTTTTGATTTGAGGTTCATTAGACATAATTCTCCACCCCCTTATTCTGGAGGATTACTTGGAGCAGAGAAAGTTCCTACTACGTTTTCTTTTTTATATGTTATTCTTTCCTATACCGCAACCTTACGGCGTTTCCTTTGCAACATATGGTGCAATTGCTAGTTTAAAAGATAAATGCATATTCAAATTTCAATTTTAAAACCTACAACGACAAAAGTGGGGTCCATTTCATTCCATTCCATGGAAACAAGCCTCGAGAGAGAACGCCTCTTTGTTTATCAAGTAGCGTTCAACGTATATATATGCTAGAGTCTAGGTGAAATGTATAGATTTTTTTATTATAGTTGCCTCTTTGTTTATCGAATACATATGCTAGTCTGATTTTTGTTTATCGAGTAGATTTCAACCTATATATATGCTAGTCCAAGTGAAACGTATAGATACTCCCACTATAAAAAAAGTATTTGAATTAAAACTAATAACCCAAAACTTTCTTAATATAAAATCTAGGGTCAAAACAAAACTACACTCTTTTATCACATATCATTCAATGGCAATTTTATATATTATTTTTTATTTTTGACAACTTTCTATCGAGATAAAACCTTTTCTTAGTAAGATAGAATTCACTTTTTTCTTAATATGTTTTTATGTGGAGAGAAAAATTTTCAACTTTGTACCA